>VYZS01037804.1:9957-54291 GCA_013400695.1 Neodrepanis coruscans
CTTTTGGTCACACCCGTTTTGCTCTGAGCCTGTCAGTCAGTGCTGCTTCTAAAGGTATGTTCCACATTCAGTCTCCTAAAAACCTCTGCCACTGGGAACAGGGAAGCACCTCAGCCCACACCTTTACTCTCTGCTGCTGGTCAGTCCAGCCTGCCCTGCTCTCAGCCTCCCCTTCAAACTAACTCAGGCAAAGACTAACTTTAGTCATCTAGCCTTAGAGAGGTGCAGTAAACAGGGAGCAAAATGACCTCTGTAATATAAGAGTGGAAGTTCATACAAGAGCCAAGTATTATCACTCATAGATTTATTATAAACTTCTGCATATATCCATATATAATGCTTTGGATTTTGCAGCTTTCCCTCTAAGATATAACCACACCCTCATGAAATAATCCCCAGAGCCTTCCCTTACATGAAGGGAAGTATTACTATTCCCATTTTATTTAGGAGAAAGAAGAAAACAGAATTTGTACATCTCAGTTCCCAGACTTTGTGCTGCTCTATAGAATATACAAGGAGCATTCAAGGAAATAGTCTTTTTCTTGGGAAAGAGGATGGAAAACAAAGCCTTACGCATCAGCCAGCTAATAATTAAAAGCAACTAAATCCAGATCACTTTAAGCTACACATGAGAATCTGAACTCCTCAGATGCCGAATTCCTCTGACGACCAGAAAAGCCAGGGTCACTTGCCCAGCTGGTCACTATTGTTCTGTCCAATAAAGTTCTGGCAGGAATGCATGTTTAACAAAATACAGAGATTAGGCATAGCAAAGAATGCAGTTCCCCCCTCGGTGTTTAGGTTAGCAGGGTTTGCCATGTTGAAATACTGAAGCTTAAGCATATCAGATTTTCTCTGTCCTGTGCTGCCAGTGCCAGACAAGCCGACAGCTCAGTTCTCAGCTCTGCCATTTTAGCTTTCAGCCCATTAAAAGCAGCATAAAAAGGTCACCTCAAAGCTGTGGCAGCCATTAATTAAATCAGTGTTTTCTCAGGGGTGCGAGTCCTAAAAGAGAAAAGCTCACTGTACCTCCCACATGCCAGAAGGTCTTGAAGGACAATTTAAGTAAAGCCAGAGATTCAAGGGACCAGGTTTTGAGAACCTTGCAACAAGGTAGCTCATCGTAAAATGTCCTAGGGTAGCCTAGATTTCCAAGAGGAAACCTAGCATCCAGTGACTAAATACAGCATTAAAACAGCAATGATCCTCCTAACACCTGACATATCCTCGTTCTGAACTGTCAAGAGCTCTATAGTTCAGTTTATGAGGGACACAAAACTAGACTGAGACACAAAAATGGCAAGAGAACAAGTCATACAGATGACCTTCAGAAATCTTGCAGGGACAGCTCTTAACAAGTCACTGCTATGCACAAAGCAGCTCTGCTACCTCACTGGGCCAAGAATTTCTCAGCTCAAAAAAACAATTCTATTGAACGGGCAGATATTGGAGATTCATAAGTAGATTTGCAATGGACATTGTTACAAACGACCTGGATATGCCTCAGAGTTAACAGGTTACAATCAGAGATACCAAAGATTCTTAAGTTCTCCTGCAGGGGTACAGTAGTTAGTACTGGGTGAATGAAGTGCAGTTCATAGGTAGGAGGCATCTAAGATCCTGTGTTACCATGGCAGTCTCTCCTCTTTCTCCCTCCACAAAAAAGCTGAGATATAATTTTCTGTCAGAGCCACACAGTAAATCTGGAACACGCACAGCTGAGATACAGACCTGCTGACAGGCAGACCTAGGTGTTTTCTTCCAGGAGAGCCTTTTTTAGTTATCCTAGCACAGCAACAGAAACATTATTTTAGCTGGCATTGCTTTCACTGCCACTGAAAATGCAAACAACTTCAAGTTTGCACAAGATATAGCAATGAGAAAAGCAGCCACACAGCCCACATTGAGCAGGGTGGCAGAAATCAGACAGGTTCTGGGGAAGCACAAGATGGAATCAGGCAAAAAAAAAAAGCCAGGAAGCCAAGAAACCCGAGGCAGGAACAAGAGAAGTGGCATCAGATGAGTAAGGAATCTTTTCCTTTAGGGAAAACACAGGCAGAATCTCCCTTGGGTTGGAGTGTTAAATTCACGTCGGGAGAGCTGTCACCCATTGCTGCCTCAAATGAAGATTTGAAAAAGCTCCCTGTGCTCTGCTGTGTTTACAGCAATAATGAGAGCCTGGAGGAAGGGGTTTGAAACATCTGAGTTTAATAAGGGCTAAGCAGCACACAGCAAAAAAGAAATGTCTGCCCTTCTGTTCAGGGCTACCACACCCCATCAAGCACAGCCACACCAGGCCAATGGGAGCCCCAGCACAGAGACATTATGTCATCCCACCAGCCCATCTGCCCCCAGCCCTCTCCTGAGGAGAAGCAGCATTTCCAACAAAGCTGAGAGCTCCCAGCACCACACTTTTGAACAACTAAATAAGCAAAGTCTTGTGGGGAAATAGCAGATGTTGGTTGACCCCAGGAACAAAACAAGCCATAGACAAGAGGGGAAGTTTTTGTGCAGTGCCTTAACCAAGCAATTCCATCTCACAAGGTCATCACAACAGGGCAAAAAGAGTATTTAGCTCATTTAGCACCCATGCTGCTGCCTTTTCTTAGTCCTAGACATCTCCAGGGTAAGGAGCCTCCTATTCCTACTTCTCACACAGAACAGAAGACCAGGAACACCTTGGTACTCAGGTCCTCAGTGTCCACTCCCAAAACTGTCCTCATAGGAAACAGGTATTTTTCATAAAACACCTTGACCTACACAGCCTTTATGGGGCTCTCTCCTCTGACATCCTTGGTCTTTTTATTCCATTGAGAAGTGGAAAGCAGGAATCAAGATCTCCATCTGTAGAGACAAACAAAACTTCACTCTAGACTATACATACACACACAAAAAATCAGAGGGACATCCAGAAGAAACAGAACTGAACCTGTTCTTAACTCTACAGACTCAGCACAACTTGGTTACACAACCACATCCAGGGAATACTCCCCTGCCTCATGATTTCACTGTGCTGGCATTTCTGAGATGCTCTGAGCAAACGCATGCCTCTATCTAGTGCAAATACTGCAAGAACATCACTTCCACCCAGTTCCTAGGGGCAGAAAAAGTGGAATTGATTAAAAAGACATCTGACTACATAACGTGATGTCAACATCAGACATGAATTCAGGCCTTCTGTGCAGTGGCACCTCGCACCAGCTTTAAAGTTCTGACAGATGGTTTGTTTGCTCAGCCCAAAGCAAAGTGGCTGGATAAGGACAGTCTTGGTTCTCAGAGGACAGACAGGAGACACCCAAACCACAGAGGTAAAGGGAAGAGTCCTACATAAGAAAATGTCACAGATAACTTCTCAGTTCCAAAAAGCTTTCAAAAATCAACTACTGTGATTTTAAGTGTAGATTCTCTTTTCCAGATAAACCAGAGAGAAGCGTGACCTATTCCAAACACAAAACATCATGAAGTTGCCTTCAGCTTTTGTCTCAGTAGCATCTATTGTGTGAGCCTCCAGGGGAAAACCATTTCTAGACAGATAGAGGTTTTTTCTTTGCCAGAACTATGATTTCCCAGCTTTGGAAGCTGAAGAGGAGTCTGAAATAGTTTCCTACTTATTATTCCTCCCAAAAAGATTCATCTATTTTCAAGTAGCCAGGCCTAGACATTAGAGGCAACATTTTCACCCAGGCACACTACTCACTTACACATCTGTTCAATTCCAGGAGGAAAACATTATACTTGTCAAAACCACCCAAAGCACCTAAACCATGTTATTTTCCATGGAATACATTTCAGACAAGCAAACAATCATTTCTTCAAAAAAGGAGGCAAGGAACAAAATCAAGAAGGAACAATATCACAGTTCTCACTCTTGTTTGTTTCTGCAGCATTAAGGACTAACTCAGTTCAGTGCAACACTGTGCAGGAGCTTTAATATTATTCAACTATATGAAAAGCTGAAAAATGCAGGACTGCAACCCAATCAGTAGCATTAGCCTTTTTTTTTTTTTTTTTAATTTTTGCAGTTATGATCCCCAGAATCTAAGTTGGGACAAGCCAGCTGAATATTCAAATCCCCAAAATAAACATCATGCCTCACTGGAAGTAGATTTAATTACGCTGATCTAGACAGTGCTTAAAAGTGAGTCAACAGCTTTGTGCATACTGCAGAAACATGGTCAGATGAATTTTGGTATTACCCTACAGGAGTGGCATCTGTGCTTTCCAATCAGTAACATTTCCAGATATACCAGAGGTCTAATGCAGCAAAGAGCACAAGTGGCTGGTCCATTATCCTACTCTGGCAGACCTAAAGCTTTCTGTGCTTTGTCATTCTTCATTTTTCCCCCTTATCAAGACACAGCATAAAACAAAGATGTAAGTAACTGTTCTACGATCCAAGTGTCACAGAACCACTCCCAAGCAAACCCATAAAGTTTCTAACCTGATGTGTTTCAAGCAGGATTTTAGTGTATTAACAGCCTCAGCTTTAAGAACATTAGCAAATAAGGATTACTGAAGGAGACACGTTTGTTCTTCCTCAGGCTGGTAAATGAAACCTACCCAAGAGGAAATGATTCACACAAGCAGCTAGAAGGGCAGGATGGTAGATTTCCTAAACTATTACAATTTACTGCAGTAACTACAGTCATGTCTGGTATTTCAAAGCCACTCCAGTGTCATCAGGCCCTTACACTGCCATTGGCTTCACTGCTGACTGCATTGTGAAGTTACAGCACTGAACACCATGAGTCAGATGAAGAGCATATGGCTGCAGAGTCCAGGAAACAAACAGCAGATAGTTCCAGGGTTTGGTGATGAGCTCAAGACCTTCTGACCTCTTGGTTACCTGGGTCAGGCACTTCAGAGCAGAATTAGTGCAGAGGACTCAGCATGACACAAATCTCAGTTTGTTTGCTTGACATCCTCACAGCCCTCAGACAATGAGCAGAGTATTAGGAGAGGGAGGGAAGGCCTCGGACTAAGATCCTGTCAGTAAAAGGAAAGAGAACCATATTTTGCCAATATGTATAGTTTTATATTCCACACTCACATAAGAGTCACAAAAGGTTCAGACTCTGGGGCTGAAATATGGTTCAAGCCATCTTTCTCTGGTAAATACAGAATTAGTAAAAACTCATTAGTAAAACTCCAGATACATGTTCTGAAAGTGCTCTGACAGACTGCACAAATTGGGTACTGACGTATTGTCGTAGGGTAAAACCGAAAGTAAAACCGGTCTTGGTTCCTGCCGCACAGGCTGGTGGCTGGGCAGGGCGGGGGGAACGACCCTTTCCCCCTGCCCGCGTGGACCAGGAGCCACCCGGCGCCGGCCGCCAGCTCCTCCGCGCCATCTAGCCCCAGCAGCGAGAGCTGGTCCAGGCCGAACCTCAGCACGGCAACTTCGCCCTGTGCCGGTGGCCCCAGCGGCCTTCCCCCCGCTCCCAGGCCACCCAGCCCCCCATGGGTTTCAGTGGCCCCCTTCCCAGCGGCGGCGGCACAGCACCAGCAACGGCACAGCTCGGCTTGGTGCAGCGCGGCCACGGCAGCCCTGCAGCGGGGGCTGATTTTTCCCCCGGCGGCAGGGGAAGTAGCTGTGGCACCGGGGCCGCGGTGGCCAGCACATGGCGCTGGCAGCAGCCGCCATTAACGGAAGTGCCCTCCTGGCGCACATGGCATTTCCAGACGGCCGCGGCGTTTCCCATGAGCCACTGCGTACACGGGGCAGGCCCCCAGGGGGGCTGACCAGTGAGAAGAGGGCCAGCCCCTGGGGACCCATCTGTGCAGGTGCGGATCGGGACCTCCTTATAAAAGGGCCAGACGGCCGCCATTTCTCTCTCTTTGGCTTTGGACGTAGTGGCAGTAACATCGCTCCTCATCGTCACCGGGACTAGCGTCCACGTGGAGGTCGGGTCGGCGATTCCGCTGCGGTGGTCTGGTGGGTATTGCCTGGGGGGAGGAGCTGGGGTTTTTTTGATCACGTTTTTCTCGTGATTAGTTTTCTTTCTTTCTTTTTTCTTTCTCTTTTGGAGGGGTGGACTTTTTTTCGGAATCGCATTCTTCCTCATGGGTTCCTGGGAGGAGGATTTCCTCCTCAGGAGGGGATTGTTTCTTCCTTTTTTTTTTTTCTTTGTGGTTTTTTTCTTTCTTTCCCTTCCCCAGGACGCAGGTGGTCTGGTGATTATCTGCAGCTATTCCCCGGGTCCAAAGACCACATCTCTTCTCCCAGCACTGAAATCCCTTCCCCAGGGGCCTAGAAGGAGGGGGCTCGCAGTTTCTAGCTGTTTTGAGTGTTTTTCCTTCAGTCAAAGCCAGGCGGAAGCTCGTGCTGCTGGGGGGGGTCCTCAGATAGGCCACATGCTCCCTCTAATTACCCCAGCGTCTCTCCGGGAGCCCAGAAAGAGACCAGCACTACCCTGAAGTGTCCTCACCCCAACACGGGCACTGTGAAAGCTTAATTTGTCTGTTTTTTGCACTTTATTGTTAGTTTTTCTGTGTGTGTAGAATAAACTGTGATATTTGTGTGTTTTCGTCATTTTGGGGTGTGTCTGTGGCTTCTCTTGGAAATCTCTTGTCCAAAATCTCTAAATTTGTGGTAAAACCACGACACGTATAGATCACCTTGTAATAATAAGAACAGGCTTATATCACATGAAGAGACCCACACTAAAATATCACCTAAGATGCTGGAGTTTGTTAAATTAGAGTTGTACCAGGGAGAGGCAGTTCCAGCCCAGCACACATTTATCTGTAGGACCAGGCACAACACAGGCAACTATTTTGAAAAGAACACATGTACCTACAACAGATCCACCCACACATCTTGCTCTTGAGAGCCAGACATTCAAGTGACCTATGAGGAAACTACTGGCCTCAAAGAATAATTGACAAGATATTTCAGGCATCACCTAAACATCTGAAAGCATCAACACTTTAGGTTTCTTGGTAGGGAAAGCAAGACAAGCTGTAGTACAGGAAAGCTGATGTCTGTTCAAATATCTTTCCCACATCAATGTGCATGCAGAGCACGTTTAATTGTTCCATGGAATCCATGGCAAAGCAACTTGCCCTCTGGCACAAAGTAAACCATTCGTAGAGAAGCAACTGGAACCCAGGCCTTGCTCTCCTGGGCTGAGCTCTGAGGTACACATATGGCAAAAAGAAATGGACAAAAGTCACCTGGGCCTTCCATATCAAACTCTCTGCCTCCAGCAATCAAAATTTGCACTTACAGATTCCAATGGACTGATATTGCTTCCCCTTCCATATCCACCCTCATGAAACATCAGTGCTGCAGCAACCATTGGGAATTACTGTGACCAAAAGTACTGATGTGTAATTACCATGTACAGTCCTGTTATTTGTAATATAATGTTCTAATGTTCTAAAGTTCATTCACAAGAAATTTTTAGGCTGAGGTGTCTTTTGAAGGCCTATCATAGTTGGACTTTACATCCAATCCAAATAACGTTTGTGATGCTACTGTAATGCTCATTACAAGAAAGAATTATTAACCTACATTGCTTTGGGGTTCTTTCAGCTACCTCCACCTCACATCCAAAGGGTTTTCCAGTCTAAACCCTTCAGTCTCAGAACTTTCTAACTCACAGACTTGAGCTCACAAGGGCTTAATGCATAACTAATGAGAAAGTACAAGGGAACAGAATGAGAAGTTGGGAGAACACCAATTCCAAAGAACTAACACAGATGCAGGCATTCTTTGAGAACCAAGCTACTTCCAGCACAGGAATAAGCTTCTCTTAACTTAGTTAGCAAAGCTTCCCAAGTCCAAGTTTGAAGGATGATGGTTTCTACTTGGCAGAAAGTCCCTCCATTCTTATACTTTGGGTAACACCCACTTCCCATTCATTGCCTTAACACAGCATCAAGTTGGAAACACACACACTGAATGTGAAATTCAAACTAAACCATGAGGCTCTTGCAGTCTACACAGAGCCAACAGACACTGCTGCTGAGGTTTTAGTCTCTATTACTTGCATAACACAAGTTCTAAGCAATTTAAACACATGCAAAGATAGACTACAAATGGTTTTGGTCTAATAACCAAGATCTGTCAACTGAAGCCAACCAGAGGCTAGAATTTTCACTTTAAAAAAAAAGAAACAAAGCACATATCGTTCCTCCAGAACAAGTATTCCACCATTTCATTTTCAAGGATGTGAATAATTATATTTTTTCCTCCAAATTTCCTTTCACCATCATCCAAAGCTTCTTATGCTGCCCAGGGCCTAAGTTTTCTGGTAGAAAACATGTTCAGAGCCTTAGGAACCTGCTCTGAGTCAGGCTGCAACCAACATACCAAAGGATTCCAAAACCTTCTCTCATTGGAGATATACAACACTTTTGACAAGTTAACTTTCAAAAAGTTAATAGCAGGTTTCCAAACTGCTCAATCACATTTTCATCTGTTGATTGAGGACAGAAAAAGTCAACTGCAGGACTTGTATCAAGAAAACATGTCAACTGTACAGCATCACATCAGTATGTCCTGACATACTAAAACTTGGAGCTGCAGCAGTAACTTTTAAGGCTCTGCTCCTGCTTATTCTTGACTCAGGAAAAGTGCCACAAAATCACTGGACAAAGCACTCCCCAGGAAGGTTGAAGAAGAGAAGGTGGGAATGGCCATGTAGTGTCATTAATAGTGATCACCTTCCCAGTACCTTGTCTCCTCCACAGCCTCTCCAGGGCAGAGGCCAGAAAGCTCTGCTGTACAGAGCTGATGTTGCTTCACATAATCTAGGTGCTACCAAGTTCATTTTGGTGCCAAAAGGACACTGAACAAAGAAAATGTCAGTCTATACCAGCCTGGTTCAGTCCTTGGAAAAAAAGCTTTGAACCCACATAGATCAATGTCAGAGTCCAAGCAAAAAGCCTCATTCTTATCGGGGACCATATTAAATCCTGAAGAAACTCAGCTATCCAACCTGAAGCTGCACCCAGCAGGAGCCTCCCCGCAAAGGTCCAACACTGTGGCTGGGGAAAGTTTTCCCAGACAGATTTTCCCATCAGAAAGTGAAGCTTTTAGGCATTTGCCAACAGCAGAACTCCACCACTCAAGGGGAAATTAAAACACACAGATTGCTTCAACGTGTGATATTTGACTGAGCACTTGAATTTTTCTTTCACAAGATTCACCACTGATTTTTCCCTCCCTTCAATTTTTTTACTTCCTCCTCTGCTTTAAACTAGAATGGGAGATTCTCACATGGCAAAGTTCCACTGGACAAAAAAAAAAAAATCTACCAGCTTTCCCGACATCATTGTTTAAATCAGCTTTATGCAGTTTTATACAACACTTTATAGACTTGGAGAGGGACACGTTCCCCTGACAAAGCATCAGCTCTCCAAACCACTAAGGCATGGGAAAACCATGCAAGAGTGGCAACTGGGGAAGGGCTTGGTGAGCAGAGACACAGCCCACACTCCTGTAAGTGTGGTAGCTCTGAACAAAGATCTGCAGGCTAATAGATATGTAAGACAAATGACATGTGGTTCTCATTGCAGCTCATGCTTTGGGAAGGGGGTACCTTGGACCAGATCCAGCTGGGATAGGTTTATCCCATTACTCTCCTATAATTTTCTGTCGTTTCAAACCCTTTGACAGTTACTGTAGTTTAACATCACACCCCCCAGAGCCTGAGGCCTCTCTGACAGCCCAGCGCACAGACCCACCCCCACCCGGGGGTCAAATCCGCACCAGATGCGAGATCCGTGCAAGGCACAAGGCTGGTGCCTGCTCTTGTACCTTTGACATGCCGATGTAAATCCTTATCCCAACTCCCAGCCCAAACAAGCAATGTTAACAGAAGTCCTCCTCCACAGCAGCACAACTCACACAGACTAGGTATTAGCAAGACGAAGAGGAAAAGAGGTAGAGACAGGATGGACGAGCCCTGAATATTAAATCCCAAGTCCCCATTTAAGGGAAAGGCAGGAAAAAAAAAAAAGAAAAAAGTGAAATTCAAGAACAACTGGAATCAGGTTAAGCCACTCTCTTGCTTTATACAGTGCAGCTCATTCATCTGAACAGCTGTTTCACCTCTACAGAAATACCCAGAGAAAACAGAGGGGAGGGGGAGAAGCCTAAATTGTTTGCTCTTCTGAAGCAGCAAGATACAGTAAATCAAAACCGATTTACATTAAGTTTTTGAGAAATTGGGTTGGGGGAAAGGAGAAAACTTGGAGGTTTGGTTTTAAATAGCTACTTGGAGGCTGCAGCTCTTGAACAGAAATCTGTAATTAAGGGCTTTCCTTTGTTGAGCTGCACAAGTTTCTCCTCGCAGCCGAGGGCTATAACAGTTCCCTCTGCCGGCATCCCCAGTGTCCCGGGCTCGGGAGCTTTTCCGGCTCTGGCTCAGCAGCGCGCAGGGAACACACTGCCCTGGGGACCCGACACTGCCCTTCACGACGGGCTGGGGGCGGCAAGGGGAGAGACTGCGGGTGTCATTTACCAAAGCTCAGCTCCTTGTTTCCTCAGCCGCTCCCTACCCCAGGGAGGGTCAGTGCTGCGGGCAGGGAGCCTCCCGCACCCCACTGAAGATGCGGGGGGCCCAGCCCAGCTCCCGGAGAGCTCCTGCACCCTCCGCGGGGCCCGTGCCCGTGTGTCCCCCCGGAGCTGCCTCTCCCGGGAGGCGTTCCCGGTCCTACTCACCGGCGACTGGCGAAGCCGCTGCCCGGCGAACCTGAGCTCTGCTCTGGGTAGTTGTGCTGCAGGGTTGATGCTGGGAACTGATAGAGGAAGCCAGTGCCCAGCGCGCATCCGTGCAGGCAGCAGCACCAGGACAAGAAAAGAGCGAGCTGCATTTTTGCAAGAAAGGGGTTTTCCTACCGCCTCCCCTTTTCCTCTTACACGGCACGGCGGGCGCGGGGCCACACCGCGCTCCCCCGGCCGGGGTCACGGCGGGATCCCACGCCACGGAGGTGTCCCCGGGAGCGGGGACCACGGGGCAGGGATGCCCGGGACACAGGAATGTGGCTGCTCCGGCTCCCGAAGGGAAGCTCTGTCCCTCGGCAAGCCGAGCCCCGGCGACTGCTGCCCGCGCAAGGGGTCCGGGGCCAGCGCGACTCGATGCGCCCAGGGCGCACACTCAGCCCCGGATGCCTTTTCAAATTTGGCGAGGTTGGTCCGACTCCGTCAAAGGGGGCGTGGGGCTTCGGCATTAACCCTTGCCTGGCGGCAGACCCCGCTGCGAAGGGGCTCAGTCCGTGCAGGGGCCCGGGGGAGGCCGAGCCGCGGCCCCGCTGGGCACGGAACGCCCGGGACTGCGCGATCCCCCGTGGGCAGCGAGCGCACCCACGGAGCCTGGGCTGCCATCCCAAACCAAGGCACCACCGACATGGATCAGAGGTCCTCGCGTCTCCTCAACAGAGAGGCAAGTCGAGGAAACACCCAAAAGCTGGTGCCTGCTGCCACGTCCCACAGATAAAGTAGGAAATAAATAATTTGGAGCACACTCCACTCACATTGTAACAATGAGAAAGTAATCTCTGCTTCGCTGCATGCATCCTGCTCATTCTGGCGTCACACAGATGGGGACATGGTTAATGGGGAACATGACAGCGCTAGGGCCTGTTGGACATTAGCTTAGAGGTCTATTCCACCCTACATGACTGTGGTTCACACACAAGCACCCCCTCCACCATCTCCCTCAGACCCTGTGTGCCTATCACACAGGATGGCCCCGAGCTTAGAGAACTGCAGTCAGGAGTGTAGAAGGATGTGTGTGTTTCACAATGGCAGAACAATGGGAAGGAAGGCAGCAGCAAGGCTCTCTCTGTACAATAGCCAACTCTGTGTTCAAAATCTGGGTACATCCCACATTTGGTGACAGTGTCACAGACTCTATTCGTTGGCCTTTCAGCAGCCCCTTCCCAGCTCCAGACGAACCTGAGCTGTTGCAACTCCTGACTGAGCAAGTGACTCACCTCAACTAAATTCCACAAGGAGGGACTTAATTTTTAAGATGACACAGCCGTCTTCCTAAGTTTTTTGCCTTCAAGCTCATGACACCTCCTCTGCACCCTCACTGTTCATGCAGCCATCCAAAGACAGCCCTGATGTACCACTGAAAGCAGGTCCCTTGCTGGGGTATTCTATAGGCACCCAGGGCCTCCCATGGGGCCCTAGAAAGGCAGAGACCCTCTTCCCCTCAAAGACAGCACAATCCCCACAAGATGCCACAGCTGAAAAACATTGCCTACAAGATACTGAGGAAACCCAGCACACCTTGTGTCTGCCGTTTGTCCCCTGCTCACAGGTGAGCACCCACCCCTTCCCCCACGGTGCCCACCTCCAGAGTCTGCACACAGAGATAAATAGCCCCTGGCTGGAGCCTGTAACCAGACAAGTTTAGACTACAAATGAGACACCAGGTTTTTAAACAGCCGCTGTCATTAATCACTGGAGCAAATCCCCCAAGGAGGCAGAGGTACAGTTTGCCCTGCAGCTCAGCCCGGCCTCCCCGGGTTCCCCTGCAGCTGCCCCCAGGTGTCCCAGACCCACAGCGGGAGCAGACAATGCACTAGCACTCTCCGAGCTCAAAGGTTCTCATCCAGCAGCACTGGACCACCAGGCCCACTCAAAAACAGACACTACTTATTTACAAAAGGCCCTCAGTGCTTGAAGCTGGGACACAACAGGGCTCTGTCCCCAGCCCTGGCTCAGGACAGGCTAAGCACCTTTCCCTTTAGTCTCTCCTCGCCCCCAGGAAAGAGAGCATCTTCCCTGCTCTTCTTCCACCCACAAGAAAGCACATAACTCCCAGCAACTCACCCTGAGATGTTCAGCCTTTCACCCATTCTGCTCAGAGCCAGTCCTCAGGAAACTTCTGTTCTGCCTGACAGGCAACAAAAGACCTACTTTTTGATCTCGCCTTTCCGTTGGGCTACAAACAGCGCCAAAATCACCCTTCTCTTGGGAAAGCAATCAGGAACTGCAGGACATACAAAGCAGTTCTCTAAGACTCCCCTCCCCTTCAATTTGGGTGCTCATCCTCAGCTGTGTGTGCTCAGCCCAAGTGGATACAGCTGGGTGCTCATCCCCCAGCAGTTTGTTGCAGCTCCCGGCTGGAATCAGCCTTTTGTCCCAAACACACTAAGTTCCCTCTCCTGACAGGCTCAGATAGATCATTTATCAATATTTAATGACACTGAACAGCACCAGTGGCTTTCTGACCCATTCTCCTGGCTTAGGTTACCCCCTTCGGAAGCTCTTCATAGTCTTCAAGTCTTAACTATCCAAGAGCATTTTATTTTCGGCTGCATGCAAAATTTGCTGCTTCAGCCTACACTGATTTTGCAAGACCCTGGGAGATATTAAACACAGGTGATTAGACAAGACATGATTCTGGCAAATTATTAGAGACATCTGTAGGAAGCAAATGGTCTTTCAGTTTCATGAACTGAGAGACTGGAGACCAGAGGTCAAATGACTTTGCTCAAGACTGCAAAGAGCTAAAGGCAGAGCCAGAAATAGAGCTCAGTTTTTCACACTCCCATTACTTCTGCCCTGTCCCTAATGCACACTTGCTTCTACTCTGTATGGCTGATTTAAAATGAGGATGAAGAATTGACTTCCAAACTGTTTTTGGAAAAAGAGAAGAATGGGTGATATTGTCTACTGTAAGGGGAGAATTAAAGATGACATTTCATTTTAGTCCTTTGGATATGTGTAATATAATCAAACACAATAGCAGTAATAAATGAATATTTTTTCTCCCCACGGTGCTTACGAGTGCAACATATTCTAACAATTTCTCAAAACTATGTTGATAAATTGGAAACACAGTGATGGAGGTAACAAAGACAGCCAACAAAAATATAATCCATTCAATTTATCAGAGGGACTGGCTTTGAGAAGAGAACCCTTGAAATCTGAACGGCCCTATTCTTATAAACCAGATGTAATATATTTCAAAATATAAAGCTATATTTTTTATGCCTGTGCATAAGCATGTTAATTAAAGATTTGCTCGGGCAATCAGGGCTAAATAAATTATCTGGATGTATTTCACCAATTGAGTTCAAGATGGAGGAGGCAGGGTGGGTACTTGGAAACCATAATTCAGGGAAGCACAGGGGGAATAAGTAAAGAGGTGAGGGGCAGGTTTTTAATTTACCAACCCTCTTGACCTTGCTGTCATGAAAAAGCAGGCCTTGAAGGGCTGTCCTGCCACGCAAGTGACAGGCTTACACTATTATGTCAGAAGAATAATCCACTGGATATGGGTTGTGTGGGCACATGGAGTGTTCTTCAGTTTCCTAGTCCATCTGGCAAACCTGAGACATAAGACATTGGAAACTGTTCTGTGAAAATATCTGTAATTTCTTTAAACATACACACCATGCTTGCAAGCTGGCCAATAAATGAAGTGGGGGGAAATACACACAATAAAAGGAATATTCAAAGTTTAGTCTGATTTTTGTTCAGTTGAAAGGGAAAAAATTGAACGATACAGGAAAAGAGGGTTTTCTTTTCAACTATGTTTTCAGTTTGAAAGTTGTTTCAAAAAGGCAGAAAAGCACTGCAGTACCTGTAAGCAGCTCCAGAACTGCAATGGCATCTCAACTCTTCAGCACCGCGTAGAGTATTACAAAAATCAGTAGTTGGCTGAAAAAAGTCACAATGTTGTTAGAACCACAGCAAACAAATTTTGAAAGGGCCATCCCTTGGATTTTCTGAGTGCACTTTTCATGTGGATACTGAGACCAAAGGAAAAACAGCTCTGCTCTAGTAGATAAAACTTTGTGGAGCTTTAGAATTATGAAGTGTCCTTTTGAAGTTAGAATAAAGTCATTGATAAGATCATCTAAACCCAAAAAATAATTTAGATAACCTCTTCTAACTTCCAAAAATGCCTAGATTATTTCACTGTGACATAAAAAGCACTCAAGGAACCTTGGAAAATTGAAAGGGATGGATAAGAGGTTAGTAACAGTAAGAGTTCAAGACCTCTATTACAAATTAAATTATAAGATTACTAAGGTTATTGTAACATGTCTGTTACTGGGGAGTCAAACCAAACCTGAGACAAACTGAAAATTTCAAGGGATGGTGGTTTTTCTTTTAAGCCAGGAGACAGCCAGTGTGGGGACATTTCTTGTATTTGACCTGGGATAAATCAATCACAGCTGAACTCAAAATGGAATGGAATTGAAAAAAGTCACACTTTCACAAGCCTTTTAGCCTACAGTAAACATGATAGATGGTGTTACTGTGTGAAGCACAAGAAATGATCCAGAAGTCATGACTCTGGCAAAATTCATTGACCATAGCTGAGACCTTCGCCTGAGTGAAGCACTTGTGTTGGTATTATAAAGTAATAGAGGGGATAAAATAACTCAGATTGAAGCATAATTCAGCAGATGGAAAATGTGATGACTCAAGAGACCAGCAAGACAATGCCCATGTCCGGTGGAATTACTGGAAATACTATGAGCATTACTGTGCCCTGGGAAAAATAATTTATGTCACCTTTGATGTCAGGCACTGATGTGCACAAGCACAGGGAGTTTGTGGACACACCCTTGATCCATCAGACTCATCAAGAATGCAATAAAGCAGGGGTGCACTCAGGTTTGCCAAGGCAGAAATAGTACCAAGTCTATTGCAGTCAAACCTGCCAGAGTAGAAACACATTCACAAGTAGCCAGGAAGGACTGCAAGAGTTACCTGACTCCTCTTCCTTCTCCCTCCTAGAAGGCAGGATCTATTTATTATACGTAGATTATTCTTCTGCCCTGTTCTGAAAGACCTCAACACAAAAACTCCCCATGGCTATGTGAAAACATATTTCAATATTTTGTGCTCTGTCCTGGTAGTTTTTCTTAACATCCAACCTTAGTCTGGTTTATTGCAATTTAACCTCTAAATGGCTTACTTTTCTCATTATGGATGTAGAAAACTATTCCTCTCCTCTTTGAACAGAGTTTTAATTCCTCAACATATTTTAAAAGTGTTTTAAAACCTCTTCTTCCCTTGTAGAAGCAAAACCATGGCAACTTCTTCAGATTTTCCCTGTAGGGAAAATAGATAGTTCTGATCCATTTTGGTACTCTCCTCTGGACTTTCCAGATGGTCTACATCTATTTTATGGTATCCATCACCTATACTTCTGTGGAATACCACTGCCCACCTGAGGATTTGCCTTTCTGCCATCTGTACATCATTGTTAATCCATGTTTAGTTTGGGATTCTCTACCTTATCTGCAGAACTGCTGGTCTGGCATTCCCTCATCCTGTATTTGCTAATTAAAATTATTCCTGCCAAAGCACAGTGCCCTGCAGTTGTCCTTAATAAGTTTCATCTTATTCAGATTATATCACCAATTTGTCAAGATCACTTGAAATTTTAATCCTGCCTTCCAGTACTCTCGCATTCAGTTCCAACTTCGTCTCATCTACGAATTTAATAAGCCCACTCCCTCCTCCATCACTGAGGTCACTAAAGAAAACATTGGGAGCTCTGTCTCCATGTCTGTATCCTCAAACCATATTCCTGTTCATTAACTGTTCATTAGACATTATTCAGTCACTGAGGGCTTGATGCTGTACAGGACATCAACACTGAATTCTCCAGACCACATACAATCTTGAACTTCTGCAACAAAATTAAGTTTGCAACATGCAGTGGGGGCAGCTACCAGAGACCAGGCCACAGTTTTTATTAAAGTCACTGATACAGAACATCCAGATTCAGTGGGATCCCAGTGTTAGCTGATCTGAAAACCTGGCCTGAGTCATGGAACTAGAGGGGATGCAGATGAGGAGACTGGAGTCCCTTTTCATCCACACAGCAAATCTGAATGTTCTATCCATATTTTTACAGCTTTTAGTGATTTTTTTTTTCAAATCTCCCAGGAACTTTCTCCATGGGCCATGACAATGAGGCCTAACCACAATAGTCTGTTTTTTTTCTTAGCTGGCTTTCACAGGGCCCCCAGAAGTTGGCTACGGTCCTTCAAAAACCTATGGGCTGCAAGCTTAAAATCACTGCACTTGGTCCCATTGTACAGGAACCACCACCTCCACAGCAGGATTCTGTTAAGAGCTGTAATTACCTCCAGTATTTCCACCTCAGGTGTCTGCAGTTGTGGTGGATTAACAGCAGCCATCTGCTGTCTCCTCTTCTCTGCCTTGTTCCAGTGTCCTTACCTGTCAGCTATCTGTCTTCACACTGCAAACTTCTTGCCAGTCAGTGCCTTCCTGCACCTTCCTTGCCCGTGTTGGACCTCACCACACAGGCTGCAGGTGTTTCTCAGATCCAGCATGGTTTCCAGTGTCTCTGTGTGTTACTAGTGAACAGCCACAATCCAGCTGTCATACCTGTATTTTCCTTACAGGTCTATCTTCACCCTATTCTGCTCTAAAGCACTGCACATCCAGCACAGGATCCCTCTGCTAACCAATATTACATATTTCTTGGAGCATTCACATGAGCCTCTCCCTTCTCTGTCTTCATTCTTTTCCCAAGAACCTATTTTTCAAATTAAGTCTTCTTGTTTTCATAGACTTTGTCTGTTTCAATGTCATTAATCCCCTTCATTATTTTAAAATCATTTGAAATCACTGCAAGATCTCTTTTTAAACAAGATAATACCAAAGCTCTTTAGTCTTGCTGTATAACTCGGAGCTAAAAGGTACAGTATTACTGTCATTTTCCCTGCTTTATCCCTTAATCATGTCCTCCTTAGGTAGAGTGAGCAGTACTGAAAAGAGCACTCTCAACTAGAACTCACCAGTGGTTTAGGTAATAACAATAACACCTTTTTGATATATACTCTGTTCTTACCATAATGCAACCCAACATCCTGTTCAGTTGTTGGGGCCTTTTTTCTACAGCTGTGTGTTAGGCTGGGAGCTCTGGGGATTATTTAAAGAGAATATTCTCTAGATTTATCAATTTACCTTTATGAACATTTTGTTCTCTCCATTCTAAAGGGAGCAATTCCTCAAGAAAACCCCAACACTGCTCAGTGGCCCTGTCTTGCTCTTTAGCTGGCATTCTACTTAATCTTCCCTCTTGAACCTTACAGATTCCTCCATGGAAGCAATAAAAAGGCAGCTAAGGTGCTAAATATGAAAGAATCATTGCAGGCATTAAAGGCTAAAGTCACTGCAAGGCAACAGGTTCCAAGTATTTCTTGGCTAAGCCTATGTCCACTAATGCTAGCCTAGGTGTTCACAGTACACTCCATTGTCAGCAATGGATTCCACACCTAATGGGCTTGGTTTCCCAAATCCACCCCTCTTCCAGGGCCTCACCTCCATTTCTGAATGACCCAAACTGGAGCTACTAAATTGTACTTTACAAATATCCAGTTCCACACATAAAACACAGATCTCTCTTTCACCACAAGAAACGCTCTTCATCTCTCTCTGTTTTCTCTTCCACCTAAGGGAGATCAATCTCACTGCAGATGAGAAACCAATTCCCAAATAATCCTCGGGGATTACATTGGCTCACAGCCCCTCATGCCACAGGGTCTCAGGCAGGAAGGATACACGGGCTGTCAGTCTACACCCAGAAAGAATCTGGTTGAACTCCCTGACCTGCCAGAACCATTAGAAAATCTCTCAGTGCTTCCCTTTGTAACACAGGGTTCAGTGCTCTGTTATATATCATGGCTATTGTAAGGATAATAGGAATGGAATAAAAATGACATGGTATAAATAGTAACAATAATGAAACAAGAGAAGAAAAAACAAAAGCAGCAAGATGAGATGTAATCTAAAGAGAGATATAAATTGTTCTTTGGCAGAAAGGAAATTATAAAGTCTGCAAGATACTATGAAATGTTTAAACTGATTGTTGCCCAAAAAAAGAAATAAAAGCTTTTGACCAGACTAAGGAGAATTTTGGTGTGTGATGGAACGGTAGGACAAGACTATCAGCCTCTCTGTGTGCCTGGGAAGAAGTGGCTCACAGTAAACATTTTTTGGCTCAGTTCAGAGTGTTTAACTCTCAGATTGTTGTGAGAAGCCCAGTGCAGTGCCCCAGCTGCAGGGCGATGCCCTGTTCTGCATTGAAAACAGGTGTTCAGCTGGCTGTGTGCAGAGCACAGGAGATTTGTCCCAGATTTTCTGGACATGATCTCTAGGTAATACCTACCCTTTTTTTCAGATGTTTCAATAAAATTAGATAATTATTTTCCATGTTCTGAGCCTTCCCTGAACTGACTGACAATAGATTTACAGAGCTGAGCTGTAATCTGGGCAGAGAGGGAGCCTGGCCAATGTACAGGGGAGGTGAGTGGATTTGGGAAAATGCAGTTCTGGAGCATCTCTGGGAACAAACACAGCTTGTAACATCTGTCCTGGGACACTGTGACCTATTGAGGTGCAATGTCTGGCTGGGGATGAGGAGAACAAACAGCCTTGAAACTCCAACCATTCCTTTCCTTAGTTTTGAAGCTGCGTTAGGTAAAGAACTACATTAACTATAACTCGCCACTGTGTTTATTCATTTTAAATGGCTTTGAGATACAGTTTCTTCAAAAGATCCTGTATAATCAATCTCCATTGTTCTGTGTATACTTGCAGAAGATAACAGCTTCATTAAATATGGTGTGCTATTAAATGCAGTAAATATACAGCCTTAAACCTTAAAATGTAATGCAATTAAATAAGAAATATGAACCTAAGGAGGTTAAGTGCAATCAACCACTGACATACACATTTGATTTGAATTAAAAAACACACACAGAGGGAAATAAAGGGCCTCCATCCATACTTGGATAACAGGAAATCCCCTGGACGTAAAAATAGTGAATTTAAGAATGGAGAATATAAAGGTCTAGTTCAAATTAAAGATTTTATGACTGAGGACTCCATTAAATCTTTGAACACTTACAGTAAAGAGTTTGGAATGCTTCCAGTCCAATTCTTTATGTTCTCACAAGTGACAGATTATACTTCTGAACTTCTATGGCAAAAGAAAGAAAGAGTGATTGCATTAATCCATCTAAATCTGAAGCTTGCTAATTAAGATGAAAACTATAACAATCTGTGCTTAGGTGAAGCATAGTATTTTCATAACCCAGCTCAAGACAGCATCACTAGCCAAGCCAAAACTAGAAGATTTAAGCTCTCAAATTATTGAAGAACAATAAAATAACCAACCACTTAATACTACATGATCCACAATCTATATTAAATATGAACTCTTTTACAGTACCCATTCAACTTCACATTTTATATTTCCAATACATTCCTCCTGGTGTTTGGAATACACAGTACAACACGTTGCTTCCAACCCCACCTGCAGAAGTGGAAGGAGGTTCAGTTGCAGCAGGTCCCATTCAGAGTGGCAGTTCCCCCACACTTGTGTTTTTTGTGTGCATTCGTGAGCCCAAAGACATTAAGGAGAGAATTTCAAATGAGGAGTTTGCAAGTGAGCCGAGCATTAGAAACTCATGTACTACTTTTACCAGGTTTAAAGGGGAATCAAGGCAAAATTATCAAGCCTAGAGATTTTTAAGTCGAGGATGTAGGGTAAAGAATTCCTCACTGAGTCCAGGTGTTTAAGCAAAGGAGCAAGGATTTTATCCCAGACTTCTCAAAACATGCTAATTACTGGTATAAATCTGTTGTCTCTAATGGCATCTTGCCAAGAGGTAATTGAGCCTTAAATGAAAATGAATGTGAGACATATGAAAAGCCAGCTGACTTGACCCAGGATGTTAACAGAAACATAATGCCTGGAAGAATTGTGGGGTTAAGGAACTTCTGTGTTTGGCTATAAACTCCAAAGTAACACATAAGTCAAACCAGAGAATGAAAATGAGAGAAAACAAAATCCTGGGGTCAGTAGGCTCTCCTCTGCTATAGGGCACATGGCAGTGCCTCTAAAGACATCACACACTCCCTTGCTTTCTTGCTATGAAGTCACTGAGGGTCTGGCCTTGAGTGAATAAGGAGAGCAGACAATGCCAATAAACGGCGGCTCTTTGCAGAGCCCCAGGGGTGGAGACACCCCGGCTGCCACCGAGAAGCAAAGCTGACTTTGAAACTTTAGATTCAAAACAAAAGCCATACGGGTCTAATAGAAAGGGTTCCAAGCACTCTTGCGAATCACAAATAACAATTATCCTTTGATTGTCAGGTCTAACAGCTCTGAAATAATTTTTACCAAACATAAATGAGGGGGTTTTCCCAGTCCAACTAGGCTGCCACACTCTCTCTTCCAGGAGTAAAGGGTGTCCAGTACATCCCAGCACAATATTCCTCATTTCTCACCATCAGGCTCAATTTCCCTTTGTCTGCTCTCACCAACAGGTATTGAGAACACCAAATGTAGGAGGTCTCACTAATATTATGACTATATACACTCTTCAATGTAATGTACATCTGCACAGTAGCCAAAAGAAATGGTCCCATCCTTGTCCCACTTGGCCTTGTCCCCACTGGTCCTCATTACATTTTTCTGTCAGCCCCAGGCTTTTGTGCAGTTATGCAGTAAATGGGTTCATGAAGCTGATTATTTAAATTTTATTTTTTTATCACAGACTAGTTTTCAATTGAGTCAGTTCCATCTACACAGGTAATTGGGAGGAAGCTGGAGGGAGAACTGGGGATGAGAAGGGAGGCAATGCTGCTCTTGGAGTAGGTGGTGATTCAAGTTAATGTCATATGTAAGAGAGCAAGTCAAATATCCACAGTGGAAATTAAGGGTCCAGACTCTGTCAACAGGCAATGAAGACTCTCCTAAACAAATGCTTCAGAATACCTAAAGCAGAACCCTAAAATTAAACATGAATATGCCAAGACCATAATGTCTCAGTGCTGTAATTCCCACGAAGAGTTGAGGCTCTATTTGCAAATGCAAATGATCTGGGCTTTAGCAGAAATACTTCTGCTAAAATGTTTTTTTTTTCCATGGAAAAATTGAAACTTTCCCCTGTGAGGGGGAATGAAGACCCTCTGAAGGGCTCTCCTGCTAACACAATAAACATTTGTGGGTTCTTTCCCCCCTAATGCTGTTTTTCTAGGGGTCCCTCTCTGATGAATTAGCAGTCCCAGTAGATCGCGGCAAACAATCCCACATACCACATCTTAGGAAATGGTACTTCTTGGAACTGATTGGTTTGGTCTGCCTTAACGCAGGCAAGTTAACACCACATTATCAAATGCACTGAGGTCACCAACCTCCACCAGATGATCTGCTTGATCCTTTTCAGACCAAAAAAAAAAAAAAAAAAACTGGGATCCATACAGAAAATTNATTTTCAGTTGCCATAATTATCTATGTAAAAATTCTTTATTCAAATTTCTTTCTTCTGAAATGAGAAGAAATCTCTTTCAAACAAAAAAAAAAAAAAAAAAAAACCTTGGATTCCTTACAGAAATCTGAGTGCTCCAAGCTGCAAGCAGTAGGCTCGGTCACTCACAGCCCACCCACCTACAGATCAAGATGGACTGGAACAACCTCCTCCATAAGCCAGAAAAGTGAAGGGGGTTGGGAGGTGGGAGGAAGAGTTTCATATTTCATCTACCACGTTTAATAGAAAACAGAACGTGGTGGGGGGTTGAAAGGAAAACGGTAAATCCCTGGAGATCCCAAGTGTTGGCCTTGCAAGTCTAAACTGTCAATCACACCGTGTGCCCTCCAACTCCACTTTTTGAAGGGAAGGAAGGGAGGAAGGGAGAGGCTCGTTCAGCCACTAGGTGTTACTGTTGCTCCACGGACCGTGATCAGAGCAACCACTTTGGAACAAGCAAAGCGTCCATCAGAGACATCATCTGCAGCTGGACCTGAAGATTTAAACCACAGAAACTAAATCCCACCTCTGGTTTCATATATTGTGACTCAAAAATCAGAGTACTTTGGTGACTTTTCCTGGGGGGAACCATGAAGGCAGGGCTGCTGCTGCTCCTTCGGTTTTGTTTATATATCACTGCATAAAAGAAGCAAATCAAACCCATCCCTTGGGAACTTCCACTGACTTTTTGATGAAGGTACATTGGGAGAATTGGGCTGCTTAAGTTGTCGCTTCATGGCCACTGGCAAGGAGAACACATTGGCCCACCTGATCTCTGTGCCCCCTGACCCCTCTGTGCCTGCCCATGGCCAGCACTCACACTTAGAGGCATTTTAATTAATCTGGCTGTGCTGTCAGCTGGGTGGGCTGCTCAAACAAGTCATTTCACCTTCCTCNGCTGCTCCTTCGGTTTTGTTTATATATCACTGCATAAAAGAAGCAAATCAAACCCATCCCTTGGGAACTTCCACTGACTTTTTGATGAAGGTACATTGGGAGAATTGGGCTGCTTAAGTTGTCGCTTCATGGCCACTGGCAAGGAGAACACATTGGCCCACCTGATCTCTGTGCCCCCTGACCCCTCTGTGCCTGCCCATGGCCAGCACTCACACTTAGAGGCATTTTAATTAATCTGGCTGTGCTGTCAGCTGGGTGGGCTGCTCAAACAAGTCATTTCACCTTCCTCTGCTTTGTTTCTCCATCTATAAAATGGAAATAAAGATCTTCATCCCCTCTGGGGAGGACTTTGAGGCCACAGATCACTCAAAGTTGTAGTCCTTGACAATCTGTTGGCATGAACCAAGCACCAAGGTTTTGTAGGAGCTTTTCCTATTGATTCCAGAATAGGTTTCCTGAGAGAGACTGAACTGAGTGTTACTCTGCAGACTCATGACAAAGAGCAGGGCTCCTCTGCAGCCCTGTCAGTGCAACTTATTGTCCTGTTTCCATTTTATCCCTTTTCATAGCTCTACCAAAGCTTTTTCCAGAGAGCAGCCACACTTCATCCAAACCATCATTTACTTAATCAACTAGGCTTTGAGCCCTGGAGACATATCCCTGCCCTGAGCTTCCTAAGCAACGAGCTTCAAGATTACAATATTGATTTTCTCCTTAATATTTAATAACGGGCTACAATGCTCCAAAATAGGTGTTTCTTCCTTTCAATTCCTGTATTCTATGCTTACCCCCAGATGAACCAGCATAAATAAACTGAGGATGTAATGCAGGTCCCTGCCTGCACCCACTGAAGAGCTGTTTCTGCACACACACAATAAATGTCATGGAACAAACAGAACCAGGCAGAGCCTTCCCCCCTCATGGCGAGCTGTGCCCATGTGGTTGCACTTCTAACCAAGGCAGTGTTTTCACACACAACTTCAGTGCTCTGGGCGATGTTTTTCAAAGTTTGGAAACATTGTTACAGGACATTAAACAAAGTACCAGCACTGAGCCACAAAAGCTTATGAAATACTTTTTTTTTTTAGTTGTTTTCATAGGAAAATTTTTATATGCCACATTAAACAAAATACAATGCAAACTCAAAATACTGTTCTCTGAAAGACTGAATGGTTTGCAAGTGCTCAAGTATTATATGAAAGGTGACTGGCACTACATTTCACTGCTGCTTCCAGTAAAACCTGGAAAACCTCCTCTAACTTGGAGGCAAAGTCCTCAGATCTGCAAGTCAGGCAAAAAGCATCACATTCCCTGATACAGCAATTGCTGTGTCTCACTGCTGGAGTTCTCACTGGCATTTCTAGAGTGAAGAACAGTTTTGTTGAAATATTATTGATACCTTGCGGTTGCTTTTGAAGAAAGAAGGAGAATCTGTCCACAGAGAATCACCTGGAGATAATGATTTTTGTTTGTTACCAAAACATTATGGTGGAAAACCAGCTACCTAATAAATGCAAGACATAAAGACCATTACCATTGTCTGGAAGTAGTTCAGTTACTGGTGGAGCTTTCTCACTGTTGTACTCTGACAGGGAGTTTTAAATAAGTGAAGCAAAATGATTCATACATGTGCTCTCAGCAAACAATACATCACTAACTAACATACCTTTACCCACGTGCCTCAGGGAGATGCTGATAACATCAAACGTACTTGACTTAGACGCCTTTGAAAATGCCACCCTAAGTGGCTTGAAAGCTTAATTCCCACTTTTCCTAAATCACATGGATAAATCCCAAAATTGCAGCCTTAGTTAGCTGTACTTTCCTTACTCTTCAGTGGCTAATACAAACACACAAAGACCCTATCTGACACTTCATCTAAAAATTAATCCTAATTGCTTTCTGGGCAGTTGCACAAACAGCCAGTTTTACCCAGTTTCAGTTACCTCTTACTCTTTTTTCCCCTCTGCTGTGCTGTTGTCCACAATAGTTCCTTTTGTAACACATTTCTCTTCAAGTGCCAATGGCAGCTAATACCATGTGCCAGCTAATAAGAGAGGCTGTCCTGGTTCTTCTCTGTGGGCCACCCTTTCTGTCTTCTCTTTGGAAGGTGGTGGGTCTGAAATGTGGAAAACAACAGAGCTGCAGAAATTATTTATTATGAGTTTTCCCAGTTCATTGTGAATTTAGTCCTGAATCACACATGGATCTTCACAAACAGAAAACACAGTCTGCTACAGCAAAGTCAATCCAGTGCTAGGTGGTGCAACTAGTGGTTTTTTTCAGCCCACCAGCCTGAAAACAAAAGGATTTTCTGAAGTTCAAAATACTCTGTGAACGATGTGATGTCACTGCCACACTGAACCATCCTAAACTGTCCCAATGTAAGGAGTGAAACAGCAAATGAGTCTCCACTGTGACAGAGGAGACTGTGCCCCCTCAGAGAGAGCACAGCAATCCTGGTTCACATTTATAACAGTACCAGTAATAAACATTTACATTGTGGTAGTGCCTAGAGGCCCTCTTTGAAAGCTTGTCTAAAAGTGCTATTGTACCTGGGCACTAAACAGTTCTGAAGCAGCACATCTGTCTGCCAGATGTTTTATTTTCTTAGAAGCTGCAATATTAAAAAGCCTCTTGTTTCCCCTAACGAGTCTTAATAAGAAACCTCAAGAGCTTGACTTCATTGTCCTTGCAAGAAGAATCTGCAGGTGAAATTGCAATGGAACAAGGCAAGGATAGTGAGGGTCATCAGGGTAGTGCAGGAGCACTTTGTGAATTCTGGGTGTGTTCAGTGTCGGGCTCTTGCTTTCCAGAGCACAGGGGAGCCAAAGGGACACCTCTCCCCAAAATGCTGTGGGCAGGAGGATCTGCTGCCACACAATGGACGCCAAAGCTGGAGGTCCCCTCAGGGCTCACTGGTTCGGGCTCACAGGCGCCACAAACCCACAGTGGGCGGCCAGAGGATTTGGCTTGGTCCCTTATTGCATCTTTCACTGGCTTATGGACCCAGAGACTGCCCAGGAATTGTGGGCTCAGTTTGGTATCTACGGGCAAAGAACTGATCTGAGGGGGACCTTCCAATTTCTGCTGCTTCTGCCCAGGGGTTTGAGCTGTTCCTCCCCCTCTCCAGTGCTTGCGTTTCACACATCTGGCAGAAGCCCTGTGTGGAAACCTTGTTCCTTGCCGAAAGCGGCAGCTGAGAAGCGCCAGCAGGATTTCACCCTTCTCCCCACCGGTTACCACATTCCCCTGGATCGGATCAGCCCGTGGCGTGTACGGGATCCCCCCGCTCTCCTGCTGCGGCACCAGACCTGCTCCGGAGAGGGACTGACAGGCGGCCTGGCCGGGCCGAGCCGAGCGGGGACACAGCGGGGTCACCCCCCTCGCTCCCTCCGCGCCGCCCCCTCACGGCGCCCTGAGCCCCGCGCGCGCACCGCCCCCTTTCCCGCCCGTGCCGTCACGTGACGGCAGCAGCGCCAATGGCCCCGCGCTCTCCCCCAGCGCGTGCGCGTTGCCGGGGCAACGCCCGCGGGGGGGTGCCACGTGCGCCCGCCATGCTGAGGGTGAAGGTGCTGCTGGTCGGGCCCCGGGAGGTGAGAGGGGAACCGGGACTGGGAAGGGGAACTGGGGACGGGACTGGGAACCGGAACTGGGAACAGGACCTGGGAACGGGAACTGGGGACCGGAACTGGGGACGGGACTGGGAAGGGGAACTGGGGACCGGGACTGGGAACGGGAACTGGGAACCGGAACTGGGAACAGGAACTGGGAACGGGAACTGGGAACACGAACTGGGGACCGGGACTGGGACCCCCCGATAGGGAACCGGGACTGGGAACCGGGACTGGGACCGGGACCCGGGACTGGGACCCCCCGAGCCCCGTGGGAGGGAGGCGGGGCCAGGCCTCCCGGCTGAGCACACATTAAATTGAAAGTGTGCCTTTCACTCCCGCGATCTGCCAGTCTGGGAAGTCGGTGTTGGCAAACTTCGTGTCGGAGAGCACGGAAGGGATCGGCAGCTACAGCCCCACGCAGGGGGTCAGGTGAGCGAGAGCCCCGAGCGCCGCTGTGCCGCTCCGGAACGCATCCCAACGTGTGTCCGTCGTTTCCGCAGGATCCTGGAGTATGAGAAGCCAAACTTGAACGGGAACAGCAAGGGAGCTGGGTGTCGGTTCGAGCTGTGGGATTGCAGTGGTGATCAAAAGTAAGGCAGCGTCGTTGTTGCTCCTTCCACACCACTTAACTCCGAATAGTTCTGTTTACACAAGTTATTCAGCCCTAAAGCCAATGATCTGTTTGAGATGAGGAATTTTCATGACTCTTTACCCCAATATATTATTTTATAACTTGTGCTCTAAAGCATCTGACATTAGGTACTCTCTGCCATGATCACACCTGAATTCCCTTTGGATAAGGACTGGAGGTACCACTAAAGTCCACAGCTCTTGGAATGGAGTTACAGGTACAGGAGACAGAGGCCCACCTTGTAATGGCCTTTATCTCCTTGAAGCTGCCGTTTGAGTGGACTTCAAACAATGTGTATATATGATTGAGGCCCCCATTTCCAAAAGATACAATTCGGAACGGGACAGAATCATTTTTAGGGGAAAAGGTCAAATAAGCATTGGGCCAAATACCAGATTGTCAGCAAATCATAGGTAAGTGAAAGTAGCTGGAATATGATAGATTGCTGGCAAGATTACTGATGTTAGAATTTTAAAAAGTACTTAAACAAAGAAGAAGAAAACTTGATGGCGTTTGAGTGCACGTTTCTGTTTTCCAGCTGTCAGTCTTGCCATTTTCTATGCACCTGTTTTTCCAGGTTTGAAACGTGCTGGCCAGCTCTGATGAAGGACTCTCATGGTGTAATAATAATCTTCAACCCTGAGCTGCCCAGTCACCTGAAGGAAATTGAACTGTGGTATTCCTGCTTTGTGCAGCAGCAGCCACTGCTGGACAGTCAGTGTCTCCTGGTGGCACATCACAAGCCAGGCAGTGCAGGGGACACAGAAAACCTGTCCTTGGGTAAGGAGATGGAAAACTCCATCTGTAACTCAGAGTTTTTCACTGATCTGTTTGTCTTTAAAACTGTTCGTACCCTATGGCTTGCATTTTTCATTTCAATCTGCCAAGTAAAGAACACTGGAGTGCTCTGCAAAAACAGAAATAATGGATTTCAAGGATATTCCTGTTTCACAAAAGGAAAAGTGAAGGCAGATTTCCTCATCAGTAGTAGTTTGGTTCTTACGTTGGATTTTTTTATTAGCTGACACTTTTGAGGCCATTTAAGTCTGTATTTTATCTGTCAAAAGAACAGGAGCCCTTTGAAATAAAAGGTTAATGATCTGCCTTTTAAAATTAGTAATATGTACCTTAGATACTGCAGAATTATTTGTGGCTGTTTATACCAGTGAGAACACACACTCCCTCTGGGCATCCTGTTTCAGTCTTTAAACAATTGTACATTTAATTACTAATGTATTAAGACATATCTAATATAACAATATGATTCCATAATTCTGATGTAATCAAAGAATGCCTTATCACTTCCATAGTAAAATTGCAGTTCAGTGCTGAATAGTTTGATTTTGCCTATCTGAATGTGAGTTACAAAACCAGATTTTAAGCTTTAATAATACTGTTCGAAGAATTTAATTGGCAATAAGATGTATTTGCTTGTAATGCTGACAAAGCTCTGCTGCATTTCTTCTTCACTTGTTTCATGTTATCTGGGATGTCAAACATTGGATCCCACTGACTCCCATTTGACTCCAACTTGAGTTGTCCCATGACTCTGTATTTATTTTATAAAAGGAATATGCCTAATTGTTTGTTATTTACTTTCAAAGCTTCCCCACTGAACAAGCTGAAACTAATACATTCCAACTTAGAGGAAGATCCTGAAGACGTTCGGATGGAATTCATTAAATACTTCAGGAGCATTATCACCATAATAAATGAGACCAGAGAGAGGGAAGAAATGTCAATTATTTCATAACATTAAAAAATACTGAATAAGGAAGGAAAATTATTTTCCGTTTGTAAGCTGTAGTAGCCTGTGAATGGGTCCTCACAGGGAGAATTTGGCAGCCTATGAACACTTCAGCCTTTAAACAAGTGCTTTAAACAAGACATCAGGTGTACTGTGGTGCCAAGGAGATGGCTGCACATCCAGGAATTTGGGTAACTTTATAGCTGCACTTTGGCATCAGAGTACAGGAAGGTATTGTTTGATAGGTGGTGTGGCCCAAAAGATAAAGGTGTGGGTCATCACTTCAGAATCCCTTTGTGTAGAGGTGCTCAGAGAAGAGCCTGACAGAACCTAAGATATGTGGAGTTGTGCTCAACCGTTTGAGTGCTCTTGTCATCTGGGTTCCTGGACAAGTTATGCCTTTGGAAGTAAGTACAAACTGATTGGAATAGAGATCTGATAAGCCATGATGGTGTGGAATTCACAGTTTTATGTTCCAAGTTGTCCTCTTTCTGTTGAAGAGAGCACATTGCACAGCTATTGCCTTAGCCTGACAGAGCTGGTTGCAGTCTTTCCCAGGAGTAGGTTTTTCTTCTATTCCAACAAAAGAAATGTGTTGTGAGGATTGTTTAGGTCTCTCTGGGAGGAAAAGAATTGAAATCTCAGTGTAGTGCAATATTTTGACCTATGTCAGGAGCTCCAGTAGAGAAAAAAAAGTTCTGCATTCTCCAGAGGAAGAAAAGCTGTTCTGAAATTTTTATTACTGTTCCCTGTTGCATTGAAATAAATGGTTTCACAGATAATTTACTTTGACTTGTTTGGTTTGCACTCATCCCTGTTCTTGGTGTGTTTTGCTGTGGAAGACATTTTTTGTAACATGTATTACTAAGGCAATAAAAACATTTTAAAAATGTATCCTTTTTGTTCTCAAAGGCAAATTAATTATGGTTTTGTGTTTCAAGCAACTTGCTTAATTTTTAGTAAGGAAAACAGTGTAGGAAAACTTGTAGCACATCTCACCCTCCTTGGCTCTAATGAGACATTTACAAAAACTGGTCACCCACCCAAATAGCCAAAGAAGTGACGCCACACCAACACTTTCATAGTAAACATCTTTTACACAAAGTACGTTACAAACCAGGAAGTACTTGATGTAATTTAGTTGGAGACAACGGGAATGAGAGTTCTTTGGTTTTTTTCAGTGATCTAGGTAAATTAATCAACTATTTCTCCTATTTTCATAGTTCGTTTCTTGAGTAATGAGCAGTCTGTCCTTATGACATATTAGGTGAAAGATGAAAAGATCTTAGAAGAAGCTCCAAGTTGCAAAACTCATGAGTACAAATAACACACCAAAACATCCTGAGCTAGGCTCAAATTTGGAGAATTCCTGTTCCAAGGATGTACTGGTTTGCTCAGGTGGATACCAGGCACATGAAGTTGTGTGCACACACAAATAACCCGCACAGTTCTGGTTTTGGGTGCTCACCAAACCTGCCCCAGCTTCTTTCCATTGTCTGCTGGCTCCTGCTCTGCCATTAAAGCTAAAAACTCCATTCAGTTGTGGAAGGCAAAGAGGGGGTGGCACTGAAGGAAAACATCAGTGAGAGGAAGGACACCAGGAAAGGACAAAATAAGTAAGAGATGAAAAGGGTTGGAGGTGAATAGTGGGAGGTTGGCATTTCAACATTACATTTTATTTGACTTTTGAATCAGGCTTTATGTGCTTGCAATCAGTGTCATAGGGTGGTCTGTTGGAGGCAGTTATTGGAAAATTCACAGTCTAACTAGAGAACAGTTTTTTATATGCTGCCTTAGATTACTTTTTCCTTATTGCCAGCTGTGTGGTGCTGGAGCCAATTTTTAAAATATACTGCCTTAATAAATTCAGTTTTTCCCAGCAGAAACATTGTGATATGCACTGGTAAAAGACTGGTGTAAAACCCAGCAAATATTTTATTTGGAATGTAAACCAGTGTTTGGGTGATTCCAGGGTTGAAAAGTCAATGAACTCTACTGTTCACCACCTTGATTCATATAAAATGTTAATCATGAGCTTAGTTTCAATGCAAAAAAAAAAAGGATGTAAATTACAGGTGTCTCTATACTGCAACACACTGTTCATCAGAGAAGAAAAAGAGCATTAGGGAGAAACAGAGATTCCTAGACCTGACTTTGTATCTTCCAAAAAGGTCATAATATGCAATAAAGGTGGAACATCATTCATAAAATCTGGCCAAGAGAAGAATTTCTGTCACTGCTGAAGAACAGAGTAAATGCACTCTGCATTTACTCATGCAAAATTAATCCTTAGTACTGGAGAAGATACAGAGAAAGTATTCAGAAGTATCTTATTAATGATTTATGAAGCAGACCAGCAGAGACACCCAGTTAGCAGAGAGGTATGAGAATGCCAGAGGAACTGTCTCTGTCTCTGCCCTGTGGTTGGTAAGTGACTGGTTTATGCCCTGTCCAGACTTTTCCTTATGAGGCCAAAGAACTGCCCAGGCAAATGTAAAGGGAACTGGGAGCATGAGGGGATCAGCCATGAGTTACAGGGCAGTCATCTGGCAAGTCACAGGTTTAAGTAGGAGTAGAAACAACTTAGGAGCAGAAGAGAGCAGCAAATTTGCAGCAGAAGCATTCCATTTTACTCTTCAACACTGAGGACCTTACCACCATGCTGAGAAGTTCACAAAAGCTTCTTGGATTGGCTTTCCAAGAAGTGGGAGAGGAGCAGAGAACCAGCTCTAGGTTCTCTCACTCCCTCTAGGTGTCCTCAGTCTCTTAGAGCAAACAGCTCATGTCCCCTTCTCATCCTGGCAGCAGCCACAGACCCCAAACCCCTGCTTTGTATCAACTGTGCACACAGTGGGACTCTCCAAGTTCCCTGTCCCTTTCTGTGGATCCCCATCCACACTGGAATTCAGTGGCTATTTGTGATCACCTGCACCGTCACTCTTTGGGGAACTGAGGCTGGAATCGGGAGCATAGAATATTTTAACTATTAATTAATTCAAACACATTCAGCATCCATAGTTACAGGCAGTGCAACCCAGATGTGTGACTTGTTTACAACTAAACTTTGGGAGTAGCAGCAAAGCTGAATGAAATACATTTGGACCTTACCAAAAAAATGCAACTTTCTTTTCAAGTCATATATTTTGAAGGTCTCAGTTGGTCTCAGCAGTATTGTTCTAATGGACACAATAGACATAAGAAATCCCACGTTCCTATTTCTATTATTGTGCTGCCAAGTGACTAAAGGGAGTCACGTAGGCCACCACACTGAAGAGTGTCCATCCATGCTGTGGGTCTGCACACTCAGTTTAGAATATGCAGGGTGCTGACATGCAGATACTTTAGGAAAAAACTTGTAGGTGTGTATTTTTGCACTGATCCATCTTGTGTTATTTACTCAGGACAAGGTTCCCCCTTGAGTGACTGAGGTTTGCATAACTAGATACCACAGAAAGGCAATTGCTTGGAATTTGCTGAGAATTCCATCTTCTGAAAATCATCTCTTCACAAATATCTGAAACCTCTCACCTCATGCTCTAATCACCAGTATGATGGAACTGGCTTGTGCAAGTGGTGTACAGGTCTGGCCACCCATGTTCACACTGAGTCAGGAAAAGGCCATTGAATGGCTGAAGAAGAAAGAAATAATTGCATGAAAAGTTTTTGGGCTTTTTTTTTCACTCTAGAAACATAGAGACATGTTTTATTTCTGCAAATATATCACAAAGAAAGAAAATTGACTGTATTTACTTGGACATAGGATAACAGGAGGAATCACCACAGCAGGGAGGCAGTTGCTAAAGAGCTGGACCATTCTGACTAAGCTACACAAACCTAAATATAAAGCACTCCTTTTTTTATTCTCCCCACTCTTGAATTGTATGAGGAAATAATTTGACCTTGAACACAAGGTGACCTTATATTTAAGCTCTTCTTTTTTTTCTTGAAAGAGACAAAAAGCAGAGGAAAGCTAATACATTCTGGTTTTATATAATCTAAACTAAAAGCTTTGGCACAGTAATACATGTGAACAAACTAGTCACTAGTAACTCTAGGCTGGAAATTGAAGAAGGTTTCTAACAGAGTGGGAAAAACCTGTTTTCAGGATGGTGCTTAATTAACAGTTTGTGATAGATTGTCACTTGATCCTTCTAGTTCCTCATTAAAACAAGAGGTTTATTTCTTTTTATTCATGCAGGTATTTTCCTATAGAGGTGACAGTGAACCAGAACATCAGCTCCAAACTCCCTTGAACTTTCAGAAGCTTGGATTCTGATTCATACTGTGCAGCTGGAGATCAGTTGAAGACATAGGTTGTATTTACACATTTGTAGAGGAAATAAAGCAATTTGTAAACTAATACCAGAAAAAAGGTACCACAAATTTTCTCACGTGAGCCTCACTTTACAGAGTGCCGAGGATGGGCACTGGGTTTTGCTTGCATAACTCTCAGACAGAAACAAAAAAATGCCACATTTTGATGAGTTCTATTGTCTCTTCCTCCCTTTGTAAGGAAATTAAAACCCATTTCTCTCCTAGTTCCATGAAATCTATCTGAATCCTGGTAACATGTCTCTGAGAATTTGCTCAGAGGGAATAACAGACAAGGGTACACCCTCCATTGCTATGTTACTGCTCCATGATCTTCAGACAAAAGCATTTCTTGTGGTTTGGCAGCAGGAATCTATTCCTAAAACCCTGGGACTGCATTGTTCTTTACACGTCAAAAGTTGATTTAGTACTACAGGCACAGAATGCAGGGTTCATCTTTTTAGGAAGGATCTTCAGGCTTTCAGGACTGCTGGGGTCACCTCTCACAGCCAGCAACACAATCTGTGGGAGTCACACCAAAGTGGACTGTGAGGAACAGGCCCTCAGGTCTGCCCTGCAATGAATATTCCAGAATTTTTATCCTGACACAGGTTAAATGGTAATACCCCAGAAACTGAGCAACTGACTGCCAGGCCCAGAATAATAACTCTGAATCATTAAATATAGATACATCTTCAGGAAAAAATATTGTTAAGGCTCCAAAATAGTTCTGCTGTGTTTGGAATTCTAATAATGGTCGGCAAGCTTGACTGGAAGTTCTGATGATACAAAGATCTTGCAATCTTACTTATCTGTACCTCAGATAATGAGCCTGGGACCTAAACAGGGCTATTAGGAGGCCCTTCTGCTCAGAATGGCGTATCTTTACTCTTAAAGCAGATCATTAAAAGTAATATCTAATGAAAACTCCATCTGTTTTCCATTGAGCAGGCACTTGGCTTTTTTATTTTCTCATTCCCTAAGGTTTCCTGAAGCTTTGCAGCACAGGGGGCTGACACTGTCACAACAGGACAAGCCAGACCTTGATGCAGTTCCTTTGTCCAGGGAAGTTAAATATTTGGCATATCTGGATCTATTAAGACAAATCTAACCTTCTGGACCTCTAATTATTTTCATATCCATGAACTGGAGAGAGATGCACAAATATGTGGTGTTGTAATAAATCTCAAGTCACACAGCCCTGCACAGGACTGAATCTACCATAAAGGTTATTTTAACCATAAAGATTATTTTATGAAGCATTAGCAATAAAAGCTGAGACTTGCCGCTCTGTTCTCTCCTCAGCTAAATGGAAATTTCTGAGTGCTGCTAAGACACAGGGCCTATGACACAAAGTTGGGCAATTGTGATCCCTACAGACATTTCAATAGTTTTCTATAACATGAACCCACAAAAGCCAAGTAGATGCATGTACAGTTTCCATTACTAAATAACTCATTTGCCAATCCCAGAAAAAAACTCTAGGAATATTAGATAGACCAACATTTTCTGCAAGTGCTCAAAGCCTAGTTTCCAACAGACTTGTGTCTTAATGAGTTACACAAGTGCTGATTTTCTGTCTTCTTGGAAGGGTCTTGCTCCCTTATTCCCTATACAGACATGGCTACCTACAGTAATGAATGTTCTAGGCATTTCACAGAACAAGAACAAACGTGCATAAACTGACCATGGAAATTAAAAGGGGTTTTTTCCTACCAAAAGAAGGAAATTCTGGAGCAAATGCCCAAATAAAGTAGGAAACTGGGAGGATAGGAGACATGAGAAGGTGAAAAGGGAATATTTTTGAAGAGCACAAGGTGTTTATGAAAAAGATTGAGAACTTGGCTCACTACAGAAGCAGAAGACTGGACTCAGCAGCCCAAAAGGTTATTTTCAATTCTAGGTTTCCTTTCTTCCTTTCCAAACCAGAAGTGATGAGGACTAATTCTAAATGAAAAATAATGTTCTTTCTCTGCACTTGCCTGTGGAAACATGTAAGTTAAAATGCATGTCATCTCTTTCCCTTGCTCCAGCAAGGACAATAAAAAATAACATAATCTTCTGTGTGGCCCATAACAAGTATAAATTAATGATGTTTTAATATTCATTCAACGTGGCAAGAAAGTCACATCTTTCATACAGCTTTATAAATAAAACATATCTTATACGATTGATCACAGATAAACCAGAATTAAATCAAGCAGGTAATACAGAAGGACAAAATAATAAAGATTGATTTTTACCTTTTGCTTCTGTAGGAAAATGAGACTCATGTTTATGTTTGTTTATATGAGTTGGCCCCAAATAACTTTGGAAGTGGCTCATAATTCTCACTCAAATTTAAAATACTTGTGATATTTCATTCCTGCAAGTTTTGTGAAAGTAGGCAGCCAAGAGAGATTATTCATCTCTCATTGAAGAAACAGGCTAAAATGAACTCAATCCCCAATAAACATCAGAGAATCCATGCTGAAACACAATCCAAGATATAAATCCATAGGAAAAAAATATGTCACTGTTTGCAGAACTACTTGTATTGAATGAGATCACAGAGATATAACATCAGTATGACAGAATCTAATCACCACTCAACAAACATTTTGGAAACAAGTCAGCAACCACATCTGCTTCACCAGAACCAGAGCCTCATGTGACAGGAAGCTTATTAGAGACCCTGTCTCTCATTATTTTGTTTTTGCCTATAACTTCTCAGCATGAATATTGAATATTGCAAAATAAAGCAGTTTCCTTCACAGACTGTCCAGAAAGGAGAAAGAAATTATGTCAGACATTCCAGATCCCGAAGAAACTGGTGCCTGTGGAGCTATGGATTTCTACCAGCAAAACATCTGGCACAGAACAACATTAAACACGAATAACTTGCTTCTCTTTCCTCTTACTATTGGTGTGAGGCAAGAACAACTCCTCTGAAGTTTGCTTGATGTATCAAGCCTGAAAGCAAGACAAAAGAGAAGAAAATCAGCCCTTTAAACATAATAAAACATCTTAAAGGAATATAACTCAAAATATCTTATTTTCTCAATAGCATAAAATTGCATTGTGAGACATTTTCCTTGGTTGCTACACAGGAAACAGTTGCTTCACAATACTCTGAATGCAGCTTGGGAATTCGCATTTGGTGCTCTTTCATGGCTTTGGTCACAGCTCTGGGAGTCAGAGCCTTTGGGCAGGTACATTTGGTAAAATTTACAGGTAAAAACACTGCTTATATGAAAATCTGTCCAGGACTGGAGCCAAATGTCCTCAGTCCCAGCCAGGGTAACAGGAGCTCTCTGTACTCAGTTGAAACACTCCCTAAAGTGCAAGGAGTTCATCTCAAACACTTCTAAATTAGGTGTCCATGTGCATCAGCACCTGATTTGCCTCTGCAGTCACAGTTCTTGATGTGAAAACCACGTGAGCCTGCCCTTCCTCCCTGTTCCCAGCAGTGGGATGTGTTTGGGAAGACTGAGGCTGTGAAGTGTTGTATGACTGAAGGATGGGCAGCTCCATCTGTTTTGTGGCATCAGTCATACGACACCTCAACAGTTCCCACTTTCCCTTCTCACTCCTCAACTGTGCAGGAGTCTTCCTTGCACATAAAGCAAGACTGGCAGTGGGATCTGGCAGTGCTGAGCAGTGGGATACCACTCATCTCCCTTGGCAAGGGGGTTTTGCATGGATGTACCCACACTATGGCCCTGTGGTGGGCAGACAGGGATAAGCTCTCAAACAGAGTCACGCTCTGCAGACACATCAGGCAATATCTTCCCAAAGTCTCTAGATAGCCACCTTTTCTTCTTTCTCCATCACCTTGAGGACAGATAAAAAGCCTTTCTGGGAGATCTTAAGTCAGTGTTGCCATTTCAACCCCACAGATGTCAAAGTGATTTTTATACTCTTTCTGCTCAACTAATTGCCAAGTCCCAACAAAGGGACTTTAATGGGTTGCACTAGGCAATAAACCACCATCTATTGGCTCTAGGAACAAGGAAGAGAGGGAATGTAAAGCTGGAACAAAGCACAAATCCAGAGCAGGTCCAAACTGATTTATCCAAAGATTTGATACCAGATTTTCTATTCAGACAACTTTAACAGAGCTCCATAGAGCATTAAATGCTTCTCATGTTTTCGGTATACAACCCACTCCACCTGGGCACTTCTGCCACAGGGCACAAACAAAACACTACTTAATATTAATCAAAGAAGTGAGTTTTGCTCTGCAAGTTCAATATAAAAAGAGTAAGAGCAAACACATGCAAAGCCGAATACAACAGAGGAGCTGTCTTGGATTACAGCACTTTTAAATTATTCCCAAAGTCTGATTTTAAGGAGGCTTTATTAAAGATAGGCTACTAAAAATATTGTGCTAAACTGGAGCACTCTTCATCTCTGATTAAGAAATATCTAGTTCATAATATGCAAAACTCATGTTTCTTTGTTTACCTGCAGTTTCCATAGATCGTTGCACACCTACTAACCCTTGGAGAAGCCTGCTTTTTCTTGGACATCTATTTGGGTATCACTTTTTAACAGATATCATTAATTTCGCCAGTGCCCATTTTTAGCCCCAAGGATTCCTTGTTCTCCAATTAGTTCTTTCTCTCTAGCCCACCAACACCCTGTAGCCATATGTAACAAGAATTATTACTTACTGCACACATCTGTGCAAAGTCTTTTTCCAAATAATTTTTATTCTTGAAATCCAGCACTACCTGTATTTTTCAAGCCATACAAGGCTTAACAGGGCAGTGGCAGCTGAGGTCACTTCTCCCTTGTTTTCTCAGCTGCCAGTGCACCTTCCTAGTCTCTCTTTGCTGCTTCAATTCTTCAAAGAAGAAGGACTGCAGGCCCAGTTTTCTCTCTCTGCAGTAGCTCCTTTCCATCATGGATTTAATTACCTACTTTTCTCAACCAGCCTCATCTATTGCCACCTCCACTTCCTCCTTCCTTCTATCTTTTGCTCCCTAAATCATCAGTAACTCGGAACACAGCTCTAGTTTAAAAGGTGTGATCTTCCAGGTTGTCCCCTGTCCTGAAAGGCTGACAACTTTGCCAGTCTTCCCTTCCAAGTTCCTTCTACAACCCTGTAGCCTTTTTTTATTAACAACTTGTGCCCCCCGCCATGTGTAGCAGGATCATGGGATGTGCCTTTGTCCCAGCGCCATCGGTTTCCCGTGTGTTTACTCTGCGCAGGCACTGGATGGTGCTCTTGGCATTTCATGCAGCAAAAAGGGCTTTCCAAGCAATCCCACTTCACCCGAGAATTATAAAAATCCCCGGAGGCCAGATACAGTTGCATGTCTAAGCCTCTAAATGTCGTGGGAAGGGCATGTTTTGGCTACACAATGTAGCTGAAATTGCAGTGGAAGAAGCTCAGCTAGGTAAGGCCAAATGCCAAGTGAAATGTCAATGCCTGTGACACACCAATCCACCGAGCACTGGCTTTCACATCCATCCTCAAATATTTTATTTGCTAATTGGTTTCTTATCAATGTTCTCCATAGCAACAAGAGAGTTTTAAGTGGCATAAAGTGGACTGAGTGACATTATGTCTGCATGTAAATGTGACTGGGATTGTGCATGGAGATAATCTGAGGGAGGTTAACAAGGTAATGTGAAACCTCCTGCGGTCTCAGAGGAGAAAGGAGCTTCTTAATGCTGCCTGAGTGGTGCAAGAGTCAAGCAGGGAAGCTCTCTCAGCAGCAAACGCTATTTGAGAGAATCAAACTTGAGATTCTGTAGAAAATTTGTTCGATCTTTTTACCCATTAAGAAATATTCATTTTAAACCAGACGTTTTATTTCAGCTATTTTCCAAAGAAGGTCAGAAGTTTTTTTGGCATTTTTAAAGGTATGATGAATAAGCGAAGGAAATTTAAAAAAAACAAAACCAAACTATAGGGAGATGGTAGATACATGTTCAGGTTTTTTCCTTCCTGTTGCTGATTTTTGCGTATCCCCAGGAAAATCAGGTCTCTGGGTCTGCTCAGCCTGTAAATCCAAGATAACTCCCTCTCTTCTGGCACTACTGAAAGGCTCTTTCTGCAGTGTGTGTCTGCATCTAAGGGACACAGGTCTGGAAAAGGCACTCTGGTGAAATAAAAAGGCAAACAGAGAGACCACTGTAATACTTAAGAGAAACTAGGGAAAAGAGGGAATAAAAGGCTTCATAAGGACGGGATGGCATCAGTGAGAAACGGCTGAACAATACAGGTGTATCCACTGACCCAAGATGTGGGATTTAAACACATATTAACAAGTATTTGGGCTGGACCACCTCTGGAAATACAGGCACTGGCAGAGCCCATGGAAAGGCTCAGGAACCACTGAGAAGTTCCACCTGGAGGAAGGCCTTGAGCAACACTTTGAAGCTTCCAGCAATTCTGCCTGGATTAAACTGTTCAGAAGATGGGTTGGTTCAGCTGAAGGATTTGCAAAGATTTGGTGATCCTCTAAAATCCTATGGCATCTCTTCAGCTGCCTTTGCACAAAGACTGCTCAGCCTTCTTGGGTATTTTTCCTGCAAATATTCCCAAAGACAGTTCTGAAAGGGAAAAACTGAGGGTTAACAGTGGTTGGATGAATAAAACACTCCAAAATGAGCACTGCTGTTGAAGCCTTAGCAAGGAAATCTTTTGGCTACACCATTTAATACGACACACATGGGACAATGAATTTTATGGTACTTGCAATACTCTCTCCTTCTCTTGGCAAGTGGGCATTGCAAACCATTAGAATTTATGGGATATCTGATCTGCTTGTGCCTCAGAGGAAGAAAAGGGCCCAGTCCTGACATGACTCATCTCATTGATGTTAACAAACTGGTCCTCTCAATATTAGGAAGTTGAATGCATGAGATGCTACTGCTGACACGGTCTGTTGGTTAGAGAAACACTACTACAGGCAGAACTTACACGCAGAACAGCCTCAAGAAGCAGAACCTCCTGTTGTTGTTTTAGTTTTTTTAAAGAAAGAAAATCATAATCTCACAAGGGCTCTCATTGCCCTTGTTGTCTCTGTTGCAGGACCATGTTTGGCTTTGCTGGGTGAGGTATGATCAATGTGTGGTGACTGACACGGGCCTTGCTGGTGCCTGCTCTCCTCTATTGTAAAATCCTGCCACAATAACAGAGCTGGCAGGAGGGAGCCTTTGTCCAAAGCTGCCTTCAGCAGTGATTTAAGTAGAGGTGCTGGAGTTGGTATTGCAGTAGTTGAAGTGTGTGCAGATAAATTCATTAATACAGGTATAGTGAGTCTGAATGGGTCATGGCTGATTTTTAAGTCTTTCAGTGAAGGAATGTGTATGTAGAAAGCAGAGTTGTGCCTCCCTGCAATGGCAATTCTAATGTATTGCTGAGCAAGGTTACCCAAAAGACTGTGCTCTTAATGTGCCCTTAGTTACTCACACAGAATGAGTTTCTGATTCCTTGGTTATTTTGAAGTAAGAAAAACTGTTTAGTTTCATGGTACATCACAATATTCAATGAGCCTGTCCCTTGGGAACACAGAAAGTTTTCAGATCTTAATATAGACATCTTTTAAATGAGATCATTAATGTGCATATATCTGGATTTAAGGCCAATGCAAGCACTTCGATCTTTGCCTGCCAAATTTTCATTTTTGGCTTCATTTTCTTCCCATCTATTCAAAGAACTGTACCACATGGAATCCTTTAAACAATAGATGGATAACATCATTTTTCAATTGCTCTTGAAAAGGTTTTTAACCACAGAAACCATTCCAAGGTTCGCTAAGAAGTTACCATTGCAAATAATGTAATTGTTCCAGACCAAATTCCTTGCATTCCAGAATCTTTTGAAGCAAAGAGCATGACTGGTTTGGGATTTTTAACTAACCTCTTTATGGTAATACTTACACAAATGTAAATTTTCTCCAAAAGCTTTGCATTAAAAAGAAAGAACCAAAGCCTACAAACACTCATAGATGCAGAACTAATAGTTAATGCTAATGACCCATCACCAATCTTAACAGAGAGAAAATAAACATTTAAAAATAAGGAAACTCTGAATGCTTTATTTTAAACAAATAAAAAAAAAGCGATAAAAACTCTGGAAAATTTAGAAATACATAAAATGCAAGCAATAAATTATCTTCTTTTCCTCTTCTTCTTTGCAAGAAGGACAAGGCTGTTACTTGCATTTTGAATGAAGACAAGACTTGCTGTCCTGAGCTGCTGAGTGTCTCCTTAAAGATGTGTGCAACTTCTACTTCTCTGGGTTTCACCTGAAGTTAAAAACACACATTTTTTTCTGGTCATATGTTTGCTGTCCACATTTGAACCATTCTTACTGCACTCTTCTAAAGATGACGTGCAATGGAGACTGTTACCAAAGTCTTCACTGTGTAACACCTACAGGTAGAGTCACCTGGGATGGATGAAATCAGCTCTTCCTCTGCTGAGACAGAAGTTCCCCAGTTCTGCAATTCTCTTCCTTTAGGAGTAGAGTTTAATCTTAGGAAATCACAAAGCTGCTTCCCAAATCCACCTCATTTCTCAGCTTTCTTGGATTAATTGAATTAAGCAGTGGGTGGTTTATGAGTTGAACTACACTGGGGAGCAGGGCCTGTAATTCACTGCAAACTCTCACCATTCAGGGCACCGCAGAATCAAACTTCTTTGTGGCCAGTAGAGCAAGAGAAATGAGAAACAGCACAGTTCAGAGGGTCTTTTTGATCTCCATTTTGATACTGTGCTACAGGCCAGCTTCTCATTTCCCACACACCAGCCTGTTTCGACTGGATTCACACCAGATGAAGACTTGGCCTTGTAAGAAATTTAGTTTATCTTTTTAAAACCTCTGGGTTTTGCAGAATTGGCGTAGCTGGTGTATAAAACAACAGTATCTTGTACCATTCAAAACCTCTGTATTTTATTAGCCTCACTTCCTATGAATACAAAGCTTTTGTGATCATCCTCTTCCTCAGTCTGATCACGGCCCTGTCCCTCTAATCATCCACATCAAGGAACTTGCTGGAGTGTGCAGTGGCGTCTCCCAAAGCTGTGCATTTTGTGGCAAGTGGCAGTACAATGTATGTAATTGGGTCTTGTCCTGACACAGAGTTGGGACATAGCCAGGGTAACTCAACCAGAGCCAGGATCTGGGACTAGTTTCAAAGATAAGGACAGTGATCAATATATTCTTCGAAGCCTCACAAAAAGAGATGCTTCAGTTGAGGTCAAAATGCCCCAAGTAAAGGAAAAATAACAAAAAGGAAAAGTGAAACCACACAAAAAGAAAAATCTTCCTAAGTAATAAAAAAGTAGGAGAAGTTTGGAACTTGACCATCAATAATGACTGAAATCCATCAACCACATGGCAGATCTATTAGGAAAACAGATTTAACTAGCTCTTTCTCCACTTGTTTATTTTCCTCAGGCAAAAAGAAAATACCCCTTCTCTCCTAGATGTGTTATGGGAATTACTTCACTGTGCCATTTGCAATGGAAGAACTCCAGTCCCCCTCAGTTCCCTCCTGGTCTCCAGCAGTCACCATATGTTCACATTCACTGCTTGTCCCTGGATGTTACTGTTTAAACAAAAGCTGCAAACTTCTATTTTTCAGAAACCAGAAAGGCAGGATTAAATTTCAGGCAGAGTGCAAGGTGACAGCTACTCCTCCACCTCTACTAACACAGCACAGGCTCTCCAGGAAGATACATCTTCCATTCACTTGTGTCTGCTGATGCTGGAAATGCCCATGTTAGACCCTTAGGCCATGTAAAATTGATAAAAATCCATGGGATTTGCACTTGGTATCATAACTTCCACTCCAACTCTACACGTGCTCAAGTGATGTAAATCTACCATTTTATTGGTAAAAGCCTAAAGTTCAGAGATGTTCTCCCAGTGAGGTGGGAGGACTGAACACAGATCAACCACGGGTGCTGGGGAAGCGACAGGCTCCTTCCACTGCCCACTTGGTCACACCTGCATTATCAGATGCTCAAGTCAGGGCCAATTTCCAGGCCAAGCGTGTAATTTACTAAAAAACCTTTCTGCTTGTTTAAGAATCTGAGGCTCTTCCTTCCCCTTCAGGCTGGGTTGTCACATCAAGAAAGGGCACTCGGTGCTCGGGTCTCGTTGACAGGGCGGGGGATCAGCCAAATACTGGACGTGATAATCCCAGAGGTCTTTCCAACCTGATCATTCTGTGATTGCGGGGCACACTAGTGTTTGTTGGCTCTCCTTAAACCGATTTCCTGAAATGTAAACGCAAATTATGCTTTTTAGGCTGCAGACCCGGCGGTGTCTCCCTGGCTCGGGGCTGAGGGGAGCGGCCGGGCGGGACCCGGGAGAGGCCACGGCCACGCTCAGCCTGTCCCTGCCCCCACTCCTGTCCCTGTCCCCAGTCCCTGTTCCCTGTCTCTGTTGCTGGTCCCTGTCCCCAGTCCCTCGTCCGTTTGCCATGTTGTGACCCCGTCCCCTGTCCCTGTCCCTGCCCCATCCCCATTCCCAATCCTTGTCCCCAGTCCCTATTCCCTGTCCCTTGTTCCCCAGTCCCTGTCTCTGTTCCCGGTCCCTGTTCCAAGTCCCGGTTCCTATCCCTATCCCCAGTCCCTGGTCCCTTTACCAGCCTCTGTCCCCTGCCCCATCCCCAGTCCCAGTCCCAGTCCCAGTCCCCTGTCCCTGTCCCCGTCCCCGTCCCCGGTCCCTCCCCGCTCCGCCGGTCCCGTGTCTCACTGCGGGCGCCTGCGCGCGGCTCCTCCTCCTCCTCGTCCCCTCCCGTCGCCGGCGGCCGCTGTCAGGATGAGGCGGAGGCGGCGGCGGCCCGGCCCGGCCGTTACCGTCTCTCTGCCCGTGGCGTAGCGGTCCCCGCCCGGAGGAGGCC
>VYZS01037810.1:26171-40127 GCA_013400695.1 Neodrepanis coruscans
CCTTGAAATCTGCTCTGTTATGCAGCATTCACTAGTCAGGAAAACACTTCCAGCTGCTCCAGGTGTAGGAGTTTTGCCTCAGCAGGCACTTGCATGAGAAGGCACATACATGCACCAAATGGAAAACATACGGCTTAAGAACAGAGGCCTATCTATTTAATTGCAAAACATGAGATGCACAAAACCAGACATCCCACTTAAAATTAATCCAGTACTCAAGGAAAATTAGATTTCTATTCCCCTGCTCCTATGCTGTGTCTAGAACTGTTTCTTTTGCTTCAACAGAAACAAAATGAAATGCCACAGCAACTACAAGAAAACCACTGTTTTCTAGCAGCAGTAAAAATGTAAATTAGTAATAAAATATGAAATTTTTAAAAAATTAAAATCAGATTTAAGCTCTATGTAGCAATCACCATTTGCCAGGTTTCCCAACAGGTCTGTATCCCAGCTACAGAATCTTTCTGACCTTCAATCTGCCTCCAACCACCCACTTGCAGGCAAAGCATCAAATATGAACTGAGAACTGAGATTCAGTGTCACATGAGCACAAACATTCCAACTGCTTGACCAAGACTTGGTTTGTCACAGCAAGAAAGGGGACTTTCTGAGAAATATTCAGACACTGGGTAATAAAAAGTCCTCACATTGCCTAATTACTGTGGCATTAATCACCGGGGCACTCAGGGGTTTCAATACTACCACTGCCACTGCCTTTTGCCCCTCTCATGGTCACATCTTCCATCATTCAGACAGTAAATACACCCATTGTCTCAATGAAGTTAACAACCAAACTCTGAACATACAAACATTTATACCACTGTTTGAAAGCAAGAGTAACGTGAGACATCTGTACTGGTGGTTTGCCTGATGAAGCAGATGAAAAGTGACCTGCACAAAAGTGTCTCCAGACATGGCTCCCCAGAGATTGTGACAGGTAAATCTACAACTGGCACAAGACCTTATCATGTATCTTTAAACTTCACAGTTTTCTTTTTAGTCTGAATTCCCCTGCTTCTCTTCCACACGATCTCTTTGTATCCTGGAACTGACACATTAAAGACCTAAAGGGACTATCTGATGATCTCCTTTGATCCTCTCCGTGCCAAAAGCCACAGAATTTCAAGAGGGGACCCTTTCATTAAATACATATAATTTAGCTTCTCACAGGCTGAAATGCCTATCCATCTATCTTCTCATTTACCTTAAATACTCTACACTCCCATTTAAGGACACACAAACATCAATATCTGTCCTTCTTCAGTTACATTGGAGCTCTGCCTGCAGAGAGGATCAGGTTCAGGATCATCTTTCTTGCAAATCTGGAATTCATGCTGCCATGCAGAAGCTGCAGGAAATGTTTTCCCTGCAGCACTTTTAGTTTCCTGCTGGCAGTGTCTCTCCCCACCAGTTTCTCATGGCACACAAGTCAGAAAATGAAGTGATTTATCTGCCTAACATAACTAAACCCAGAAGAAAAGAGAATCTGCCACTTTTTTTCCCCCCTCACATTTCTGTTCTCCTACCCAGCATCCCAAAACTCCTCTGTTCTTTCCCTCCTATGGAAGTCAGCAAGATGACGATGGATGAAAATAAACACAATGGAAGATATAAAACATAAAATACCATTTTATTGAAGCTGAAATAACATTGTAAAATATAGCAGAACAAAATAAGTGTACTATAGCAATTTCAGGTATTTCCCTGAATTGTACTGGATTACAATTTCCATATACATTTAGTAGCCTGAAATTTAGGGGGTTTTTGGAAGGTATTTTCTGATGTACAAATTCTGCTTATAATTGTGATTACAAGAACTCCACAGCACAGGCCAGTAAGATGCTACCCACCCACAGAGCAATTAAGCTACAGACCTTCAGCAGGGAAAACTCATTACTACATAAGGAGGTTCGGCTGAAACTCCTCCCAATTAAACTGTGGGAGGGGGTGTGTTATCAAATGATCTCCAATGATTTAGTTGATTGATTAAACTTTAACCCAACTCCAGATTTTAACACTGATCCAGATCTGCCAGGACATGATCACTCAGCTGGTGACTAGAGAAGCTGCTGGGAGTGAGGTCTAGAGACAAGAGGCCTTTGTTGTTCCTTCAAATACAGATGTGTGAACAGGCACACGGCAACATTCCAGCACTGCAGCTTTGCAGCAGCATCTTCATGGACTTGCAGGAAAGAAGCTGAACTTCTTGCACCTGCTGATCCTCTAGAGCACACAATACCATGTCCATGGAATGGCTTTCAAAGCATTAATTTTCATCCTTACTTTTACCACTACGGTGAAGGAAACAACTTATTTCACAGTCAGAATCCCTGTAGGAAGGAGGGCACAATATTCACAGGATGACTTGCTCAGAGACTGAAAATGAGATCTGAGGGAGTTACTCTGGGCAAGAGAAGTTTGCCACTAATCCAGTAGATCAGGATAAACAGGTTGTGATCCAATTAAGGATCCTCATATTACTAACTGCATTAGTCCACTGTGACTTTAGTTTTCAATCTGCTCACATGATCACTTCTTTAAATACATTTCCACCACAGAAAATGAAAAAAAAGTTATAAAAAAACTTTTTATCTTGATTCAGGATTGAAATATCCTTCAAGAAAATAAAAACCTATGCTCCATCAAATGTATCCAAGTTTATTTTTTTCTCCACATTGCTAGACAGAATGTCCTCAGGATAATATTGCATGAAGCTTGTATAATTTAACTGGTCAAATTTACAAACTGGATAAATAAAAAAGACTGGAAACCAAAGTGGGTTTTTCCTCTGTGTTGGGTTGCAAACAAAGATATTTGTTCCCTGTTTGTACACAAGGTTGTATCACTTTCTTGAAATAAAAAAGCTTTCACTACATTTTCCTCAGTTGTTTTAGCTTTACCCTGGCATTAGTCACCTTTTTTGTCCCTCAAAACACAGCAGTTACAGACAGGTGGGAATCTGCCTACACGGGTCAGAAAGGTAACACAGCACTGGTTTGATCTCACAACCTATAAAGAGATTATAAAAACCTGGATCAAAACTGAGTAGTCCCATTGCTTGTGGAATTGCCTCTTTTTAATAGTACATGCCAAGCAATAGATTGAGCAACAAAGGGCTTCAGTTCACAGACCACCTGCAGATTTTGCTATGCTGGCTCAGGTGATTTACATGTTCACCACTGCCAGAAGTAACTGTCCAACAGCTGAGAGAAATGGAACAATACAAGCACTTCTCCCTTTGGGTTATAAAACTGGGTTCAAGAGGCACAACACAATGAGCCAGATCTGACACAGAGACAGAAAACTTCAGTAGAGGGGCACAACAGAAAACTAAAGGTGGGACTTTATTCAGCTAAATCTGTTAAGAGGCTGAAACGCAGCACTTTCATTGCCCAGCAGGAAATGCAGGTGTCAAGTATCAGAAGAATGGCAGCACTTTAGTCTACAACCATCCAGACAAGAGGCTACTGTGCTGGGAACAGACTAAGTATCAACACTTGTGCTGGTAAAACTCTTTCACATCAAGCCATCAAAACTTATATAAATTTTTTGTCATATCACAAGACAGATGTTTCTCTGAAACATCAAGAAACATTAATAAAACACATCAGTCAATGATCTTCATTCTTCAAAGACCTGCAGCAGCATCACAGAAAATCTATATAAAAGGCATTTCTCTATTTATAACACTTTCTTTAATCCTCCAGATGATGTCTGCCTCAACAGAAGACATTTCTTCCCAAGATGTTCTATTGTCCCTGCTGCTTATTGTTTCTGTAGTATCAGAGAGCCTTTGTTACATTTCTTGCTGAACTATTTATGCATTTGTGACAACAGGATTGTTTGCTGAGCCATCCTCCTCCTAGAAGACAAGACATCATCAGGTCCTGACAACCCGGAATGCAGGAATGTTGGGAAAAACAATTAACCAGTGTTTCTCCAATTCAACTGAGCAGGAAGCTTTACAGCAGGTCCATCTTGAGCAGCACAGGGAAATCAACCAGTCACTAGAGTTCAGGAGATCTCTCTGTGTTATGTAGAAGCAGCACAAGTCCTTACACCTTTCATCCTGCTCCTTCCAGCGTGGAGGAAGGCGGCCATCAGCACTCTCTGAAATCACTGCTGTGAAAACTGTCACCTCATGTCCCCCTCCCACCTCACAATCCTCTTTTTGGGGCTCTCCCAGCCATCTCCACAAGAACTAACTGGAACTTCTGGTGATGAGGAATCAAAGATCTTGCAAATGTTCCTATTAAGAAACAAGGGAGAAATGTGTATTTAAAATATTTCTGATTAAAGTGTTCAGCACAGTCAGATTTTTTTGTCCAGTGGTCAAAAGGCTCTACTGGCTAAAACTGCAGTTTGTTTTGAAATCATATAAAATGCTTTTGTCTGAAAGACATAATAGCCCTGGGAACAGAAGCAATGCCTCATCTGTCAATGCACAGAGAAAGAAGCAGTTGTAATGCAAGTCAGTCCAAACCATGTATGAACAGCCTCAAATCATAACATGGAAAACTCACCTCTTAAAAAAGCCTAAAATTAACCACTTGGTTCTCATCTTGAGTCTATTTAGCCCAGTACCATCCTACTGGTCCTGCAGGGAACATGTATTTTTTCTCCTCTGGAAGGACAGCAAATTCTAAAAAACCCAGCTTTCTAATGGTCACATAAAAGAGTGATTAATTCAAAGTCTGCTGCTCCTAGACTGTGTCATTGATTAAGTTAATACTCTTTAAACATCTGGTATTTAAGCTCTGAAGTCTCCCTAAGTGAATAAGGGAGACGGATTCAAGGGAGGATTATGGAAATCCAGCACTGCTGAGCAGAACATTCTTCCTCCTACTGAACAGACACCGGTGACTTCCAAAATCTATACAATTATGAACTTAAACCTGCATTATCTACAATTAGGAAATTAAATCTTTCTTCTTTATCCATAATTCAGTGCAGGACTATTGATTTTCAGAAGAGAATTCAGCAGTGTATTTAAGATGCCTCCCTGCTCCAACAAGAGGTCCTTAAATTTACTGTTTAAGAGTGAAGAACCCTCTGTGAAGAATTCACTGCATCCTCTCAGTGAATTGTTCCAGTGCCCATTTACAAGTTAAATATAATTTCTGAGCAGATTAAATTACCAGTTCTAATTTTCACTCACGGGAGCTCTTTATTCTCTCTCTTTTTCATTATTTTAAGTTTCCACTAGAAAACAAAGCTCTCTGCCTTGGCTGCAGCTTCTGATTTAATTATCCCCCCATGTCCTTTCTGTTAAACTGAAGAGTAAAACAGCTTTGTTATGCCAAGGAAAAGGAATAATTTCCTGCCCTTCAACAACGGAACTGAACCTAAATTTTTCAGAAGACTTTCTAACTTGCTGAGAATAGAATTGGGCAAAACCTTCCAAAATCAGAAGGACTTTTACCCAAAACCCTCGGAGATCACATTTCACTTGACCACCTACCTCAAATCCTGTTTAGAGTCACTACTTCACGAGGTATTTCCCACTCTAAAAGCAGGATGCTATTCTTTGGTCCTGGATACCTTTTCCTTTAATCATATGGAAAACATACCATTAGCACGTGTTCATTTCCTCCTTGTAGGACCCACTCCTACGGGTTAAGTACCTTAAAGGTTTGGGGAATGTGCATAAGAAGCAGAGGCAGGAATAATAAATGACCTGGAAACAGAAGCTGAGCTACAAGAGGGGCAGATGAGGAAATCCCGAGTGTCAGCTCCCCTCTGTCTCATCCCGGGGCATTGATCTGCGAGTGCTGGGAGACTCCGGCTCATTAACGGGCTCATTAACGACGTTTTAATCTTCATCTTTCTACCCCAACACTCCCCACCGACAACATTAACTCCACTGCAGGGACACGGCACGAACCAGCCCCCGAACGCTGCAGGCGACTGACAAAACCCATCAAAATACAGAACACTGATCCCTCCGGAGCTGCTCCTGCACTGAGTCACCACCGCCCGTCACCCCAACCAAATCTGGGAGCAGCCGGCAGCAAAAACGCGGCTCCGGGTTAAACCACGCGCAAAACCTGCCTGTGCCGTGGGAGGAAAAGACTCGATACCACCACCCATGTCGTGACACGGTCACGATGAGGGGCAGGGACAGGACACCCCCAGGGCAGCGAACCCCGAGCGCTGTTAACGCCCCTCCACTGCCCCGGGAACGGGGCTGGATCCCGGCCCCGCCGCGCCAGCAGCGAGCGCGGACACACAGCGGGCGGAGGGGACACCGAGACCCCCAAAAAACACACCGGCCCCTCCCGGGAACGCGGCGGCTCCGGGAGCGCAGGAGCCCCCCCGGGCCTGCGACGGGAGCGCCACGGGGGCGAGAGGCGGCCGCTCACCTCCGACGAGCTTCGGCACCTTCCCAATGCGGCCGGTGATCTCCGCCGTGAGCACGGCGAAGTCCTGCTCGTAGCTCTCCAGGTCCGCGGACATCGCGGCGCTCCCCGGGCCCGGCCGGCTCCGCGCTTCCGCCTTCTCCCACGGCAAAAGGCGTCCCCCCTCTCGCCCCCGCCCGCCTCGCCACGGGTTCCGCCGCCACTCGAGCGGTGTCTTTAACGCGCAGGGCCCGGCTCCCGGCGCCGCCCCGACGGCNACTGGGGCCCGGCGGTGGCGCTGGCCGTGGTGGCCGTGTGCTCCGCCACCGCCATGGCCGACGCCGCGCTCTGGTACTGGCCCCTGGACACGGCCGGCGGCAGCGTCAACTTCGTCATGCTCCTCAACTGGACCGTCATGATCCTCTACAACTATTTCAGCGCCGTGTTCGTGGGCCCCGGGTACGTCCCGCTGGGGTGGACGCCGGTAAGCGCTGCCTTGCGACGGCCCGGCCCGGCCCCGGGATGGGGGGTCGGGACCAGGGGGAATCGCGTCCTTTTCCCTCCGCCGGCCCCGCTCTGCCCCCACCGAGAGCCCCCGGGGCCGCTCCTCGCTCCTTGGTCGTGTTTCGAAACCTCCCCTTCCCGCCTCTCCCGGTTCGCTGCCGCCTTTCCCGGCGCTCTCCAGCTGTTTCCGGGCGCTGGGAACAAACACTGCGCTGGCAGCGGTCGGGCTGATTTGTAGGGTGTTTTCTCACAGCGAAACAGCAGGAAACAAGTGCTGCTCGCAGGGAACGGGAACCTCCGGGTTCTCTGCAGGCTCCTGCAGGTGTTTGCATTGAGGACTCTGCTGCCGGCTGCGACAATTAGAAGAAATCCGTTTGGAAAAATAATTTTTTTTTTCAGGCGAGCTAGAAAATGTTTATCTTATGCTTAACTCAGTACGATATAGAAATTTGCATTTCCTGTCCTTCAATAACCTCCTGGACGAGGAGTAGTCAAGGACCAGAAGGATCTGGATCTCAAGGAGATGCCCAGACTTTGTGTTTCACTGGTGTGATACAGAGTTTAGTAAGAGTCACGTTTCTGCTTGGGAAATATTACTGAGGACAGAGTCTCGTCAGAAGAGAAACCTGGTGTAGTCTTAGCCGGGTTTTCCACTTTGGCTGCTGGTACTTCTTGCTATCAACAAAAGTGTCTGTCTCTCATCTTGCTGTAGTTGAGTGTAAGAGAGATATAGGAGATAGAGGAACATTAATGCTTACCAGTACTGTATCTTAGCAGTAACTCTAGGTTGGCTTCTGGTATAATATGAAGTAGATTTTTATTTATTTTATTTTTGTTTTTAATTATCAAGGCCTCATGACGGTTTTTACTCTCAGAACTTCCCTATGAAACCTTGCTTGTACAGTGGCTCTTCCTGATGGAAGAGCTGTTTATTTCTTTTAGCAGCCAGCACTTTCAGCAGTGGGAGATGGCTGTGTTGATTAGCAAAGAGATTATTTCATTTTGGTTTTCTTATCTCCTTGACGCCTATCATTAAATAGGGTTGGACTATGAAACACACCTTGTCACAAGAAATCAAAGGTGCTTAGGTTAGGAAAATGGCAAGATGTGCATTGCCACTGGAATTAAGTGTACATCTAACACACTCCTGTTCTTCTGTTTAAAGGAAAAATCTCAGGATTGTATCTATCTCCAATACTGTAAAGTGTGTCAGTCTTACAAGGCACCTCGTTCACACCACTGTCGGAAGTGTAACAGGTATTGTCTTTCTTTAAAATTGTTTAAAGTCCCTGTTAAAGCAGCTTCAAATCTAATGAAGGGCAACAGCTTTAATTTGTTCTTTCAGGACTTGTATTATGCTTTTTAAAAAAAAATTCATATGAACAGTGTACCTTTTTCAAGTGTTTCCACTTTCTAGTTATATGATTTCTACACACTTTTACTGTGTTTTAGTTTAATAAATTAGTGTCTTTAAGGTTTTCTTTATAGCTTGAAGGCAGTTTCTCCTAAGAACTTCTTGACAGTACTAACAAAACAAAGCAGTTCTGCATAAATACCTAAAAATTTTTGAGCCCTTTTAAGTTCTGAGTCCAAATTGTTCAGGGAGTAGAGAAATGTAGTTGGTTATCTTTCCAAATGGGAGTTAAATGTTGATTAATCGAGTGGAAATTTTGGACTAGTTCTTTACTAACAGGGAGCCTGCATGTTTAGCCAAATAATAAACCATCTGGGTCAACTTAAGAAGTTTGCCCCTTGTCAAGTGTTATCTTCCAACAGACTTGTTCTGATACAGAGGATGCTTTTATTAAAAATAGCTGCACTGGAATTTAGTGCAGCTTGAAAGGAAATCAAGGCACTTGTGCTGTCCAGGCTGCACTTACATTTATCTTGGATTAGTGGGCAGGTCATCCTCGGAAGGGTTGTTAGAGCATGTGATGAAAGGAAGTTGCAACATAAACATTCAATTGTTATTTCTATAAATACAGTGTGTTTATAGGAAACTGGAGCTCTGGAGCACTGCTGTAGTTTCCTTTCATCATCCCCGGGTTTAAAATTCAAGACTCCTTTCCTTGAGTGACAGTCTTTACACTGAGGACTGATCACTTCAGTGGTCACTTAGACTTTTGTACCTGTAAAGCTGAATTTGGGATGTGAACAAGTCTTTAGTCAGGTGGGGGTTTTTGCACGTGTAAGCTGCACCAAAATAACCAGCTTTAGATTTAAAACAAGAGTGACTCTAGGGTGTTTACACTTGTTAACTGTATTTTGTAAAGTTTTATCGGTGGTGTGAGGTCAATACACAACAACTGAGGAAGCTTTCAGAGGTTTGACTGCTGAAAAGAGACACTGTCACACTTCTGTGTATCATTAAATATTCTTTCTGCAAGAAGCTTACAGGGAATTTGATTTGATAGTTCCTTTATTTTCCTGGTGTGCTTATTAAAAAAAATAGCAATAATACTAGTGCTTAATTTTTGTCATGATAGTTCTTGCAGGAATATGGTGCTTATTAGCAACTAGCAAGTTTGAGTAAAGAGAAGGATAGATAACTATGGAGGGTAGAACCTGGAAGCACTTTTTATTTGCTTTCTTTCATTCTGCAACTTGGAAATATAGTTCTGAATAGCAACAAAAAAGGAAACTACTGTGTTGGTCTGTTGGAAATTGGTCAGTTTAAATAAATGAAGGGAGGCTGAATAGTAGAAAGTTGCTGTCATTTTCTTTGAGCTTTTTGAGAAACGTGTCCTTTATACTAATAAATATTTATTATTCACAGATGTGTCATGAAGATGGACCACCATTGTCCTTGGATCAACAACTGTTGTGGATACCAGAATCATGCATCTTTCACTCTGTTTCTCCTCTTGGCTCCACTGGGATGCATTCACGCTTCTTTCATATTTGTTATGACTATGTACACTCAGCTTTACAACAGAGTAAGAAAGCATAATTACATGCTTTGAAGTATTGTTTAAATCAGATGTGGAATTTACATCTGGAAGTACAAAATAATTTGGTTTTTGGAGAAGAAGCATGTTGAATTCCTTGTTATTCTTACAACATGTAGTCTTAGTTCTGTTCTCTGCCTGTGAGAAGTATGTATGTTAACTGGTGGTGGAGTCAGAGAAAATTTTCTTATTTATTTCTTCTTATTTCCCTGTTGTTTGCATTAATCACAGTTTCCTAGTCCGTTATGTCGGCTGAAGACAGTTTCTGAACTTTATATAGAGAGAGACAGGCTGTGTTGTGGCTGGCACAGAAACTAGATGCTATTTATTTCCTACAGACAACTTAGATCCTATTTATCTTCTTTTGCTTTCTGCTTTTTTAGAAATGTATCCATTTCTTCAAGAAAAAAAGTACATTGTTTTTGGAAGTAAAAATACATTAGTTGTATTTTTTTAAGTGGAAAAATTTAACTGTAGCAACAATGAGCAAAGCTTGTTCTGAAATACACCCCTTATCTGAGATCCATGGTTAAGATTGTGAGCTTTGATTTCAGCCTTTGTGGTTGCAATGAAGAGCTTGATGATATCAGCTGAGTGTAACAAATAAAGTTGTGTTTGTAACAGCAGAGCAATAATGTTGAGAACTGCTATCTGCCAAAGCTTTCAGAGGAAAACCTGTAGCATTTCCATGGAAAATAGGGACTGTTCTGTGCAAACATTGTCTGACACTGATGAGTGTGTTTTTGTTAATGTGCTGGAGTCCAGATTTTTTTGATTTTTTTTGATTTTTTTTTTTATTATTTTTGGGCCTGTGGAGCTTGCAAGGTCTTATTTTGGTTTCACTTTCCATCTAGCAAAAGATATTCCTGGAGGCAAAAGAAAAGTCTTTTGAATGTTTTTTTTTAATTACTTCATTTGCATTATAAGCCTGTCAGAAGTTGGACACGTACCTTCAGAATCAGATTCCTTATTGGTAACTTGCTTTGTTTCAGAAGTTGGAATGTTCTAGAAGTGAATGGTGTTTTCCCTTTGCAGATATCTTTTGGGTGGAGTTCTGTGAAGATTGACATGAGTGCAGCCAAAAGAGACCCTCGACCCATTATTCCCTTTGGACTATCTGCATTTGCTGCATCTTTATTTGCCTTAGGACTGGCATTAGGAACAACTATTGCTGTTGGTATGCTGTTTATTATCCAGGTAATGTTTTGCCTCAGTTGTAAAGTCAAAAGCTGTAAGTTTTGCCTGCATGTGGAGCAGGATTCAGGATTGAGACAGCAGTGGTTGTTTACAGCTTATGTTGCTGTCTGACTTTTCCAGGGGCTTATGTAGTTTTGTCTCAGTTTCTCTGTTGTTACCACAATTCTTTTTTTCATTATTTTTCATGGGAGAACTTGGAGGTGAAAATCTAATGAACAAAGAAAATGGACTTTATAAATGGACTTTATAAACTCTGGAAAAGGCAAAATACTTGGCCCTGTCCCTGAAAATAGGTATAAATGTGCGTGATATGTTTCTTAAAATGTTTGAGATCTTTGGAAGAAAACAAAATGATACATTTTAAGCATAAACTGAAATACTGTGTGGTGCTGTATAGAATTCTAGAGTATGTATCTCTGCTGAGTCTTAATTTAAAACATTTTATGTTTCAGTTAAGTCTATAAAAGTTGCTTTGTTCTTTAAAACAGATTTAGTTTGTTGAATGAAGTTTTCATCTCATAGCTGATCTATTTCTGCAGAAAATAAATGCTGATTTCACCTGACCCTTTTATTTTAGATGAAAGTCATTTTGACAAATAAAACTTCAATCGAGTCTTGGATTGAAGAAAAGGTAAGTTTTTATTACAGTATTTTTTTAGGGTTACTTTTATTCTCCATATTAATCAATTTTTTTGTTTTATCTCTGGATTTAAACCAAAGGTGTCATTTCAGTTCAGCACTGACTTAACACCTATGACCTGCTTTCCTCATGTCACTGAATTTTTTTTTGTTTGAAAAAGTTTGTTGAACACAGAATATTTGCTTTGAAGAGATTTGTTTATCTACTTGAAATTCTGTGAGTGTTTTCATCTGAAACTTTGTCATTATACCTGCCTGTATCTTTAATTGTCTTCCTCACATTCTAACTGACATCTTCTGGCTCATGGTTTTCCTCATTTGTTACTTCTCTGATTAAACTTGGGAGGATTTTCCTTCATTTTGCAGAAGTACTAGAAACTACCTAATCCTTTAAATTTTTCTTTCATTTCCTTATCTTTATAGAGGTTTTCACAAGATTTTTTAGGAAAAATACAGTTAAGCAGCAGAAGTCAAGTTTAGAGGAAGAGAAACTGACTCAATATTTAGAAACTGGTTCAATGTTTCCAGGCTGTTTTGTCTAAATCCACAAACGTTTCATGAATATTTTGTTGTCTTTATTCTGTGTGTCAAAATTAGCGTGAGAATTGTAACTACTTGTAAGTACTTAAGTGTTGTAATGTCTGCTCTTTGCACAGAATCTGGGGAGGATCCTACTCCTCTTAGACTTTTTAATAATGGGACAATGGAACATAAAAGAAAGAAATCCCTGTTACAGTTATATAGTAGAGTGTGGAATAATGTGTTAAAATTTTTACTGTAAAACACAGGCCACTAATATGTCCCTTCTGATTACTGAACATGGACTGTAATACATGAGTATTTAATAAAAAGACTTTATTGCAACAGAGGATATTCTTCTGTGGCTGCTCCACTAGATGTCATCAGTGCCATGAGAATATAAAGCTCATTGTGACTGTGGAATGTGGGTGATTCAGAGCATGTCTGTGTGTGCAGATCTTAGAGGTGGAATCGGCACTACCAGTGTTGAATTATGCTCGTGATCAGTAGTCAAAGAATCCCAAGCTGGGGAAGCTTTTGTAGGTAACTGAGGAATAGTCAGGCATTGGTCCTTAAAAAGAAAGCCATAAAATAAAATGGGAGCATGGAGTGGATTATCAGTGTAGTCAGTTGACTCTGTTGTTTCAGAGTAAATGGGAGGTGACAGGTATGGGTGACACCCAAACCAGACTAACTTCTAAATGCCGTGATTTTACTAAATAGTTTTAAATGCCTGGGTTAGTATAGCAGGAATTTCCTCCTCTTGTCTCAAAATATTTGTCTTTATTTCTCATGAACCCATTCAGGGCTTACGACCTGGCCTTATTAATAATTGCTGCTTGCTTGCAGTTTGTAAGGTGTCTTTTTATGTACTGCATTTCTGAATTATTTTCCAGGCCAAAGACAGAATCCAGTACTACCAAACGGGTGAGACCTTTATTTTTCCCTATGATACGGGAAGTAAATGGAAGAACTTCAAGCAAGTGTTTACATGGTCTGGGGTTCCTGAGGGAGATGGCCTGGACTGGCCAGTTAGAGATGGATGTCACCAATACAGTTTGACGGTAATTCATCTTCAACAATATCTCAAGTTAATTCTCCCCACTATCCAATTATCTGCTTTCTTTTTGAATAATAGACTAGTTTTTTAAATAACTAAAATAGACTGGCTAGAAATAAATATACAGAAGTTGTGTCAAATATTCTCCTGTGTTTAATAAAGTTATGCTTTCATGAGTGCTTCTGAAGGTTACTATTTCCTGAGTTTGTTGCATGGTTTCAATGCTGGGCTTCATTTTGTGTTGAATACATATATCCTTTTAAAATAAACTGCCTAAATTTATATTTGTAATCATTTGTAGATAGAGCAACTGAAACAGAAAGCAGACAAGAGAGTAAGAAGTGTAAGTATTTGTGAACTTTGATCTTAAATTACTTTGAAGTATCAGTATAAATAAATGTAATTATTTGCTAAGACTATTTCTTTCATTGATTTTAAAAGTTAGTCTATTATTGCAAAGGAAAGCAGGTATTTGGANAACTATTAAATTTAGACTTTGTTTCCACACAAAGTGTATTGTAATTAAGTAGCCACTGCTTAATTAAATTAGCATTTAGCCTTCTTTGCATTTGTTTCTTAGTTTCCAGATAAGAAGAAATATGATAATAAAGATGACTAACTGCTGAATGATGAAGCACAGTTTAGAATTTAGAAGTCCCTTTGACAGCTCTTGTCATTGTGCTTAAATCCAAAGATACACTTGAATTAATTTTTTTGGTATAAAATCAGCAAGGCCATAACCCCTTAAGTA
>VYZS01037811.1:7806-21312 GCA_013400695.1 Neodrepanis coruscans
TTTCTTGTAATCTGGACAGACTTTTGGTCACTTGAAATACAGGGGGAAACATTCAACATAAGTTCTTCTAAGCAGCAGACATTTCTGCTTTGTCTTTATTTTTTATGTTGTTTCAAAGAGATTTTGGTAATAACAAAGAAGTTATTAAACAGGATTTTTAAGCCTCTTTTCTAATAACACAAGGCTTATATAACTGCATTTCTGTCTGCCAATGAGCCATTGCCTCCCAATACTTCTCAAATCCATCTTTTTCATCAGTCTTGATAAAGATAAGTAGCCAGAAATTCAGTGCCAGTAAGTTTCAGAGAGGTAGAGAAGAGGGAAATCAGTCAGTCTCGTTATGGCAACTAAAATGTCAGTTGGTTACCTGCTTAGTTTGACTCATCAGCTTTCTGCAAGAGTGAGGGCACTGGGTAGCATGTGTGTACTGCCTGGGGCTTCTTCTGTTCTGGCAGTTCTGGTTTTCTTTACCCCTTAAGCAAACCAAATAATGATGTTTATATCTTGTGTTCTAGATGGGCATGGATCGGTTCAGAGAAGCAATTTCTTGTGCAATTAAGGTCCTGTAAAAGTAGGATACATCAAACTTTTGCAGCACACAATTAAGAGGTAACTTGTTCAACAAGCAAGAAGTAACGTGACAGATTAATTTCCTGTTAACACAGGCTGATTTTATTTGCTATCCCAAGCTTTTTTTTGCATCATTCTGCTCACAGACTGACAATTTAATATAACTTGAACAGCAACATGACTGAGCTGGAGTCATAGACATATCTGACAGCCCTGTGTCTCTGATGACAGATGAAGTCATCCTTGGTCTGTGAGATACTGGACAACACTAAGCACTTTGCTTGCTCCTTATTCACATTTCTAGGTCATTCTTCCGTAAGCACAAGGGCCTCCCCTTTATCCCAAGATGCTGTAAGTCTCCCAAAGCTCACAAACAACACACAAGATACCAAAAGGACTATGAAATGGTGTTTAAGTAACTCTTTTGTTTGTTTTGGTCCCTAATGTTTGCAGGCTGCCAGGTCTACAGAATACGTCCATGCAAAGGAGTTTGAGTCTCACAGCTGCAGTTGCCACCATGTAATTCAGCTGAGTCTGGTTACTGCATTAGGGTACCAGAGGTCACCTCCCAGTGTGACTTGTAGCAAAGGAGCTTTGTGTTCCCTTGCTACTTTGATAGTCTTCTAGCCTTAGAAGTTTTTCTCCAAGGACTAAGGGGAGTCATAAGAAGCTTCTCTCTGTTTCCTAGATCTTTGCAGGTAAAGCAACCTTTTTCTTCCTGTTTATTCACAAGTCTATGTGAATGAGAGCCAGAGCACAGAGGTTCACAGCAAAATCTCATGCATCTTCCTTAGGAGAGAAGGGAAGAAGAAACAAGCAGAGCTCTTCCATGCCCCTGGTATCTCTCTCCCATTTGCTGTAGTCCAAGTCAGCTGGACTTGGACAGTCAGTCCAATTTTTCTGTCCCAGCATCATAGCACAGTTGCTAAAGCAAAGCTCTATTGAAATGCTTTTTGTGACTTGCCAGGGCACACCACTCAGACAGGGGAGCCCTGTGAGTGTACCCAAATGGATTTTGCAGTTGATGCATTTTGATTTCACTTTTGCATCTTTCCAAGAGTGAATTTAGCAAGGGAATTCCTTTCCTGTCCTCCTCTTTTCTGACGTGATGTGCACCCTGCAATTACTACCCACCATTATTGTTTCTGGCCGATATTCATCAGGCCCATGGCCATGCTGCAAATAACACAACGAGGACATGCAAGCTGCAAGTCAGCAAAGGTACTACTAGGAAAACAAATTTTGTCCTGCTCTTCTGCCCTCTCAAACCTTCCTCCCCAGCATTTCTTCGAGCTGGCCAGGCTGGGGGAGCACCAAGGCAGCCGGCCAGGAATGCTGCCAGCTCTGCGGCTCTGCTCTCTGCTGAAAGCAAAGCAGGAAACCTGCAGTGAGTTCAGGAGCTCAGAGGTGACACAGAGAGCTGAAAGGAGTTTGGAGAGCAGAGATTAACTTTGAGCAAAGGCATGTTTGATATTCCCAAGTTATTTAAGCTTTCGTATATAAAAAGCACTGGACTGTTTTATTACGAGTGAGCCCAGCTAGTAGGGTTTCTTTGCTGTGGGAACTGAAGTGCTGCTGCTTTCTGATCCCATGAGTCTGTTTAATTGCATTTCTTTGCTTACACTCTTCACTGCATGTGCTTGGGTCAGAACTGAGTGACATAAACTGGAGTTTGTTCCGCATCTGGATCCCATCACCAGAAATAAAGATATTTTTAGCCTAAGCTAAATTGTCTCTATTCTTAGCTTTTTGGCTGGAGCTTCCTTTATACTCTCCCATCTTCTCCCTCTTATATCTCCTGAAGTTTTTTTTGCTTTATTTCTCTCAAAGCTCACTAATGATGGTATTGGGAATACATCACTGCTAGTAGAGGAGGGAGTGTCTTGGGATTGCTCTGGGTTTTAAAAGACAATAAGAATAATGTCAAAATCTTTCTGTAAGAAACCATCATCACTGAACTATTGGAGGGGGCATTACTTTTAAAACAAATCTGTCCCCAGGTTTTTTCCTACAGTCAGGGTCTGATCTTGACTTGCTTAGACTAGGAAAAACATAAAGGTAAGATGCATATAGCTCCTGACCTCTTACTTTTAAGTGGAGAAAAATAAAACAAAGGAGAGGTGAAATGACCACAAATCCCTGAAGGCATCAGCACCACCATTAAACACAGATCTTCTCAGGTGAGGATGAGGTTGTCTTTGTCCTATGACTGCAATTATTCTTGCTCCCATTTTTCCCACCTTCTGTGCAGCCTAAGAGAGCTGTTGGTTTGAGACTGCGCTGCAGAGGAAAACAAATGAGTTGATAACACATCTTATTTTCAAATTTTTTTAGATGCAGAGATATTAAATTAATGCCAAAATTGTCATTTAAAGCCTTTATTGACAATAAGAAGTTGAGTATCTGCATTTAAATAATCTAATTTAATTAGATGGGGGGTGGCTGAAGCTCATGTCAGTCTAACAGGTTGATAATAAAGTTGATAATAGTAATATATACAGCTCAGGCACAAAGAGAACAGGATTTCTCTTGAGATATTGCCATGCAATGAAGCTGCCAGCTGGAGACCGTCGCCGGTGACTTCATGGCAGCCAGACACTAACAGGTGAGTCTGTGGATGCTGTACTGAGATAGTTTTTAATGCAGAGGCTCAACAGCTCCTTCCTTTCAACTGCTCAGCTCAGTGGCTATTTCTGACCTTGTGGTTACTCAGGCTGGAAGGCAGGTGGGATAGTGCTCAGCAAACCCTCCACCCACTGGGCACATGGAGACCAGTGAATAATTATGTGGGTTGCCATAAGAAAAAAGTTGAGCTGTGTGGTGACCCTCAGAGATGCTTCTTTCCTATACTTTATACACATATCAGGAGATACATCTGCCCTTACCAAGAGCTCTGAGCATCTTGTGTTAGCAGTTACAGCTGCAGGAATTGTGATATACCCGCATTAACATCTCCTTTTTCTAGCTTCCCAAACCAGTGTATATTCAGGTGAGATGTAGTGGATAAGACAGTGTCCAGTCCTTCCCCATGCATAGATTACTATTTTCCACAAAATCCTCAGGACAGAAATGGGGAAATTATCCTTGTGGAAAAGTTAATTCTCCTTCAAAAATGACAAACCAGAGAGTTTGCTGGAAGTCCTGTGCCTATGAAAACACAGATGCGTGCAAGTATGTTGGTCTATGTAGTACAAGAGTTTTCAGAGAATTATAAAGTGCCATGAAGATGAGAGATGGTCCTTTTTGGCCTCACAGGAAGCCTCCTTGTCTGTGACCCCCTTATAGTTTCTTCAGTTTCTGCATCTGCAGGCCCACATCTGACAAGGCTGCAAATTGGATGGGCCAGCAAAGGTGCTTTGCTGTGTACTGGCTGTAACAGCCTGTACAGCTTTATCCAGCTCAGATCTGATGCGCAGCTCTGTGGCTGCTGCCTCTAACTCAATGTACTTCCATGTAAGGGATGTGGGTTGTGCTGGGATGTGAGTCATTCAAACTTCAACAGAACAACAATACAACATCAGTCCTGTGGGTACAGGATTGTTATCTCCCCTTGATTTGTAACCTGGTCAGATTGAAACTGTTCATAGGGAAGTGAGGAAAAATGATACCTCGAAAGCAGACTAAGACAACAGTCTTCCTTTTCAAAAGTGTGTTACAAGCAGAAGAAAATGGTAGCACATCAGAACAGACCTGTGACTGACAGTTGCAGTCCTTTAGAGTGTCTATGTTTGCAAAAGAAAAGGGTGAGATTGACTGGGGCACCTTTATGAACAGTGTGCATATGTATACGTGTATGTATATGTATACAACAGAAAAAAATCAGCCAGCCTTGAAGAGAAAATTCATCTTAATACTGCTACTGTCTACTCCCTCTGTCCTTTTAGAGAGCGTATTGGGAAAGTAACAAGCATTTGTAACTACCACATTTCTGGAGTGGCCCTATTTTGAGTTTCCCATGATCTGATGACCTTATTAAACACATCAGGGAACACATCAGCTCCTGGTCTTGCTCCAGTCACACAGCAAGCCCCGCCTGGGGAACACAGAATTCTAGAAAAGCCCACCTTAGAAGGGACTTTGGAAGGTCATCTGATCCAACCAGCAAGCCTAGATGAGATGATCTGGCACCCTGCCTCATCACATCTTGAAACCCCTCCGTGACAGGGACTCCACCATGTCCCTGCAGAGGTTGTTACAGTGCATGGTCATTCTTACTGTAAAAAATATCTTTGTTATATTGAGATGAAACCTCTTCTTTTGCAACATGTGCCTACTGACCATTGTCCTCTCCATGTGGTGCCTTTGTAAAGAGAAACACTCCCATGATCTTTGTAGCTTCCCTTTAAGTATTCAATTACTCTGATGACTCTCCCAATAAGACTTCTCTTCTCCAGAGTGAAAACACCTATCTCCTTCCATCTTACCTCACACGTCAAGTTCTTCAGCCCTCTGAACTTCTTTGTGGCCCTCCTTTGGACACTATCCAGTCTGTTCATGTCTTTTCCAAATTCTGGGAATCATAACCAGGCAGAGTAAATGATCTCCAAGCACGGGTTCATCTTTAACTATTGTCCTTACTTTTATTGTTATCCCCTATGACATTATCATCCATCTCCAGCTTTTCATATACAGACTACATAAGATCTGCAAATGGAGGTGAGAAGTTGAAAAAAGGTCCACTTGAATGAGTTTTGAAAGTTTGCAGAATCTGGGAAATATTCAGTACATAATACAAGTTTAAATGAGTATTATTACCCTTAGCTATGAAATGACACTTCAGAATTAGAGCTATAACAGCTGCAATTTTAATCTTAATGTGTAGTATAAAACGATGCACTTAAACATTTTTTATAATCAGTCTTACGTAGTAACTTATGAAGAAGCTTCAGGGTGGTTCAGAATGCTTGAAAATACACTTGTCTTCATTGCAAAGCAAGAAGGGTGAGAAAGCAGGAGCAAGCATAGAAATTAATTTTGGCCATTTATATATGGCTGAGTTATAAACTTCTACTCCATAAGAAATTAGGATTTGAAAATATTTCTGATAAACTATTTTTAGCTGACATGTCTTTAATGTAATGACAAGGGTCCTGTTTACTATAAAAGGGCAGAATCATGCACTTAATGAAAAAGCATGAATTTGGAAAAGGCAATTTCTCTCATGAGGTCAGTTCCATAAATATTTTTGCTGCTGCAGCATCTTGTTATAAAGCTCTTCAGTAAGGCTGAATCGCAGGTTCACTGCTTGTCTCTTTCTTGAACACAGAACTCAGTGTTTCAGAGTTGAGATTTTCGGTAATTAGAAGTTACTTACATGTCATAGAAAGCTTGTTCACTAGATATTTTTTTTCTGATAGATAAATGAACTCATTCCTTGCAACTTTGGCATTCAGTTGTCATTCTGTTTTGCAGTTGACTGAGGACTAGATTCAGTATCTGAAATTCCCTTCTTTCAAAGCAATGCAGTGTGCATAAAAGCTGTCTTGTTTTGAAATACCAGAAAAGGAGAAAGAAAACAAGGAAATGTAGAAATTCCAAAATTTGATCCTCCTTCATGCAAAGAAATTGCTGCTGTTCACAGTTGTTTTACCTCTCATGTTCTTGGAGCACCAAAAAAAATTGCTTGAGTTTTAAAATTCTGAATATATGTAGGAAACTGTTTTCCTCTTCTGATGGCTCCTAATGCCACAGTTACAGTGTAGGAGGAAAACTAGATGTTTCCTGCCCTCTGAGTTCTGCTTTTCTGGAGTTTTAGAGGACTGCAGTGACATGTGTTAGTTCATGAACACTTACTTCTCTTTGAGTATCACTCTTTTGTCTGGGGTAGTTAAATCTCACAGTTTGAGATGTCAAGCTTATTATGTGTCAAGCTTATGTTGATTCTTATGTTGTTATCCTTACGGTGTTGATCCTGGTTTCTGTGTGATATTATTTAGGAAATTTTATTTCTTGTGTATTTATAGTAATCTCATCCTTCTTTCTATTTTTAAAATACTTTTCTCCAAGACAGTGTGACAAACTGAAAACACACCTAGAACAAAATGTACAGGCTCAAGCAACAGAAAGAAGGAAAAAGATTTTAAAATATTTATTTAAAGTGTTGAAAGAATTATATCAGAGACTGTTTTTTTTGGCCTGTACAAAGATGAATGCAGGCATTCACTTCCACCTCACCTGGGAATGTTTTTGGCAACATGCATTTCTAAGAAATATGAATACTTACAGAAGTCTCATTGAATTTGCTCTTACTTTGCTGATCAGTTAACATGAAAATCATATGCAAGTAGCACGATAGTATTATTCAGTTGATTACTACACATAATTTTACATTATTTTGATAGTGTTCCTAGGGAAATGTTAGCAAGTGAGTACAACATATGGACAACTTGATTTTAAAAAAATCAAAGAAAACAGTCTTTTAAGACTCAGAATTCTAATTTAAACACCTAACTGGGGTAATAAAATGGCAAATAAAAGCAAATGAGAAGCAGACTGCAAGACAGACTTGCAAGATTCCAATCTGCTTCTTAGTAAGCAATCAGTCAAAAAAGCATATTAAAGATTGCTGAGGAGATGCAATCTTCAGAAGAAAAATTGGTTCGCAAAACTTAGTTTCGTACTTTTATCAAAACTAATCATAAATGTTACTGTAGTCAGGAAGGAGGGAGAGTATTAGCATTATTTTCATGAGGAGACAGCTGTTAGATCCACGGGTCACACCAGTTCACTTCAGTCTCTGGGAATCAGTAAATTTATTTAGTTTTTCCAGCTTCTTCCCAGAGACAAACCAATCCTGAGCTTAGCACACACTCCTTCAAAGCATCAGGTGCTTCTCAAGGTTCTTATGAATTTGTTTTTACAAGCCTTTATCAAGGAAAAAACTATTCTCACTGCCATTTTAGAGGTGAGTGGCTCTGGCACAGGCAGGTGAAGTCCTTAGACACACAATCAAGTCCTTTTTCTTACTTTGGAGACTGTGGTCAATGTGATTCAGTTTGATTTTATTTGATCCTGACTTAGGTGCTAAGCCCATTAGAACTGTTTCACCAGAATAACTGTCTCGCAAAGATGTATCATTATACATAATTGGCTAAGGCAAAATTTTTCAGCAGCCAATTAATGCTTCCATTAAATTAATTAAATTCCATTAAATTCAGCAACTGGGCAGAAACTGGAGACGGAAATCCTACTTCCAGTGCACCTGGTAGGTGACTACTAGAACAACACCAGAGATTTTTGTATGCTCTTTTCTGCACCTTTTGGTAGTACTGCTGGACTAGCATCTAAGATGGACTGACATCTAAGCCTAGCCTTGCATGAGTTTCACTGTTCTTGGGGGTCTTCCAGCCATCAGTGAAATTTGCGTGCCTCAGATCCTTGAAAATGTGGGTCCCAATTCTTGGCAGCAAGAATTTATAGTTTAAGTTTAATTCAATTAAAAAGACACTTCCAATTACACCTCATCCTTTCTGTGTCTGTTTCCACATCTGTGCAAGACACATACACACCTTTTAATGCCTCTTTTGGTTGTGAAGTTCTATGTCTAAGTCAAGCAGAGTGATTCCACTATTGGAGGAATGGAGGAACCATTCCAACCTATCTGGCCTCTGTGCAGCCCCTCAGCTGCTCCTCCATTCTCCCTTCTTGTCATGTTCAGAAGTCTAAATAAGAAAACTGATTAGGAAAACTAGGATATATTTCAAAGGCTCATTGAGTGATGATAGAACTGCTTTGCCTAAACATTCCATTCAGAAAGAGTGGGTTGTTTTCTGAGTCATGGTGTCTGCTGAGACGTATAAAGAACTTCAAACTAGTAATTACTGAAGAATCAGTCAACCTGATAATTGAAGTTCCCACAAGATAGACAGCTGAGAGAAAATAATAAAAGGAGCAATATGTCCTCAACTGGTACATATGTTTGAAAGGAAGATGTGAATGGCTTTTTTATTAAGACTAATCAAAAATTTCCATCTCTTAATTTCATGTCTGATCAGTGGGATTGCTCCAGCTCTTGACAATTTGACTTCTTCTTTTCATCTGTGTGAATACATTCACCTCTACAAACACACAAAATTGCCCTGAACAGGAGGAAACACGCAGTGTGACACTGTCTTTCTACCATTTTGGCTTTATGTAGGACAAAGGGCCTTTTTTCCAACCTGTCAGTATGGTATTGTAATTCATTGTCTGGATAAATATATGCTCTGCTGGATAGTCAAGACTTCTAAAAAGGATCTGAGTGAAATATTTTTCTTTTGATTAAAGGATTCTGAGGTGTTACTGAGCATCCACTCCCACAGTTACTGCACTGCTACTTGCCAGGCACACTGTAAAGAAAAGCTTAATGGTTGTTGACTAACTCAAAGTTTTTTGAACATCCCTAGTGATACTATATGAAATGGAATTAACTTTTTCCATGCCCAAAAGTAACTGCAAAAAACAGAAAAAAGGAGACAACCCCGTCCAGTATTCAAAATCTGTGTACATAATTCCTCCGTGTAAGACCATACTTAGGGCCTCTGCCAATGAAAAGTCCTCCAACCCTGCACCTCTGATGTAAAGCACTGGAATACTTTTGAGCTCTGAGAAAGATTTCTATGTATCTGATTCTAAAATATACAAGGAGTAACTATGAAGGTTCATGGGACAATTTTATCTGTCTCAGTAAAGGTTTTTGGGAACCTTATGCCTACTAGTCTCACTCTCTTGCTAGTGAAGGATATCTGGGAACTTGGTGTACCCATCATAGGCCATTAATTTAGTAAGTTTCTCCAGAACCAAATGCAATGCATTTTGTTTGCATAAAGCAATAACATAATTAAAATCATCATTCCATATGCCATTTCATAGCAAATATAAAGCATTTTGCTAAAGTTTAAAGATCTCAACATTTAGTACTTGATAGAGATTCGTATTTCTTGGAAAATGTAAATCATCTCCTCTTAGGTTGATAAAGCTCTAATCCTTGTTCTTGGTGGTTTAGGGGTTACTGTAAATCATTCATTTGCTGATAGTTTTGCAATTGGATGTTTTCATGATTTATATAATATGGGTAAAATACAAGAAGAAGGGAATATAATATTAGTGTATATAAATCCCTTTACCCTTTTGTTTCCACTGATATATTTTTTCCCTGATAAATAGTATCTAATAGCCCAAAACAACCCTCTCACATTGTTGATTTGAGTCCTGAACAGACAAATAATAACAAAATGGCTGAAGACATTAGAAGTCACAGGGGAACTGTGTATGTAAAGTAACTGCAAAATTTTCTGTTCGTTTTCAGTTATTTTTCAGAAAGATGTTTGAAGTGATTGACTATTTCTACCTCTCATCTTCTAGCAGACATTTTCACATACCTTTGATTTCTGACTTAATGGTAATATTTGTCACTGTCCAAGCTTCTTGTTCCTTGTGCTTGCAGTAAAGCAAAAAAAAAATAAATTTCCTGGTTTAAATACCAGAGAGAATGCAAAACAAAAGGATTTTTTCTTGATGTGATAACTTTAAAGACACAGTTTGTGCATCTGGTTCCTTTTTTTTTTTTAACTTTCGGCATTAACATTCAGAAAGTTACTCTCAAAGACTTAATATGGAAATGGTTCATTTGAAAGCTCTTTACCCAGAGATCAGTGGTATCCAGTGCTTATTAGTTCTGATCAATTTCTCATTCTATGGAGAATTCATCTTGTTGCATAGAAAAGACCAGAACTGAAGAATGCAGCTGTACAGCTCTGCTGGTAGTGCCAAATCCTCTTCCCACAAGATGTACGGAATTCCCAGCCTTGGGGTAGCTCTGGGCATCCCCTGGAAACAGCCCATGGAGTGAGACTGAGTCACTGAAGCTGCTCTGCCATCTTGTCTGTGATCCCATGTCCTGCTGCATCCCATCTGAGGAGGACTCATAAAAAAGCAGATAGCAGAGATGCAGCAGGGCCTGAGGATGCCCTATATTTTTTAACCAAGTTTTTGGCAAGGGATGAGCTTTGTGTTAGGTTACAGCCTGGTTTGTTTCCACAGTGCAATCTAACCCTCTTCAAAATGATGAAACCAGAAGTTTGTCCAAAGGCTATATGAGATATTTTTGTATAAATCGTAGCTTCGTTGTGAAGAAACACAGGAGCACCAGCAATAAGAAGGACTGCAAAGCCTCATACAAGTGGTGACAACAAGGATGCGATTTGCTCCCAACACAGGCACGGCACATGCAAGCTCAGTTCAACCCTTCTTGGAGCCTGTGGAAGGACAAAGGTTTGTGGAAGAGCTCTCCTTGGGTAGCCTGGAGTAAGACAACCTCTGGTTCAGGGGACAATATGGAAACTCACCAAAATTGTGCCCCTTCCGCTCCCACCACATACAGCATAGAGGAAAAAACATAAAGACCTTGGCACCAAAAACCTTGATCTAACAAATTACTTGCTAGTGCAGGCATATGGTCCACAAAGAGGCTGCAAGTGTCTTTATTTTAAAACCACATCAATTCTCAACTGCATATAAGATTGAATGACCATAAATATGTTGTATAACATCTTAGTACCTTCTTTTCCTGTCTGCAAACCCAAAATAGTAACAGTAAACCTAACAACAGATTTTGTGAGGCTAAATGAACTTTTGGCTCTCATCAAAGAATACAGTTTAAGGGCACTGCCTTTGATAATGTTATGCTCATACTCTTCTCTGTATTTATCCCACTGGCTGTTTTATCTGATCTCTTTGCATTGTATGTGTTAGATATAAAATAAATGCAAAAAATTTTCAGTCAGGAGAATGAAGACATTATCAGTTTTGTCAGCCATTTAATAACAAAAAAAGTGATAGACATCCCAAAGATTATTTAAAAAATCAACAACAAAAGCCAATAGAATTATTTTCAAATGTCATCTGTTTATTATTTAAATGCATAAATATTAAATACAGCAAAGACTGTTAAATAATTTGTTGTGACAATCTGAATGGAAGTAGCTTCGATTTCCTCCTTGGGACTCTTGGATGAAACCTAACAGCATGTGTTTGACTACAATAATCCTTCCAAAAACACATCCATTTGGGTGTCTTGAATTTACTCAATATACAGTCTCATTTAAAGTGTGTTTCTTGACTTCCTTAAATAATACAGTAAATAAACAACAAGCGGGGCTCGATCCTTCTTTGTCCAGGCTGGTCTGTGCTGTCAATTCACAAATTCTACATTTAAGGCATAAGGTTTCATAGCTGTGAGTTGTAACATCCTGTACCTGTGAGCAAAAACCTGTAATTACTTCTGTGGGTTGGTGTGCTTCTCTCTCCTCTTCTGCCACAGTCTGGACATTCCTTTGCAAAATTCTGTGATTCCATGTCCTCCTCTTGAGGCTGTGTCCATCTGATCTTGGTGGCAGTTTTGAATTGGGGGTGTTAGAGGCCAAAGACTGGTGTTGATGGTGCATGTCAGGGAGGGCTGAAGATGTGGCCAAAGCTTTGGAGAGGTGGGGTGTCCTCAGTGAGGTCACCCTGTGTCACTCCTTTGCTGTGGTTTACAAGGGCATTGGGAAGAGGGTCCCCATTTCCTCAGGGCCCTGTCAGACTGACCTGAGATATGTAGGTGTGACAGGTGTTGGAAACTGCCCGTTTTTTGTCACATTCAATCACTCCTCATCTTCCTCTCAAGTGCCCAAGCCTGACATTCTGCCTGAGTTTTCCTGTAGACTGTGCTCTGTGAGTATGTTGGTGCCCCTCGTGCTTTTGTGGGTTTGATATCCAGGGACATTTCTGTCTTCACTTGATATGAGTTCCAAGAGGTGAGGTCACTTCTCCGAGCAGTGTCTTATAATCAGAAAGAGGATTTGAGGTTTCCCAGCGTTGTTGGAGGTGACCATTGCATGATCCTATATAATCCAAGAAAGTTTGGGTTATGTCAGTGCTCAGTGTGGGGGACTGTGAAGAATCTGAACGGCTGGGCTTAGAGTCTTGTGGTCAGTGGCCCAAAGTCCAGATGGAAGCAAGTCTCCAGTGTTGTGGCCCATGAGTTAGACCCATTGGGCCAACACTGAAAACCTGACTGGTCATGGCCATGTCCGTCTCATGGAGTTTGGTAAGGGCAGGTGCAAAGTCAGTTGTCTGGGGAAGAGTCAGCCCAGAAAGGAAGAATGGCTGGTTGAGGATCAAGAGGATCAAGTGCTCTTTACTTAGGTAAAGATATTGTGAGTCTTGTGCAGAACAAATGTTCCATAAAGGGACCATGAACTACTCTGGAAAAAAATGGCCAGAACTGTCCAGGTGAGGACTGGGAAAAGCATTGTGATCAAGCAGGGGGAGGTGACTCTTGCTATCTCCTCAACACTGGTGAGGTCCCATACGAGGTGCTGTGAGAAATTCTGGGTTCCCCAGTGGAAGAATCATATAGACTTAGTTGTGCAAGACCATTGAACGGCCACCAAGATTGTGAATATCACAGTGGAATATCAGAGGAATATATTGTGAATATCATAGAGGAGAGGCTGAGAGAGTTGGGACTGCCAAGACATAAGGACGGAAAGAGGGGTGTCATCAGTGCGTGTAAATTCATAATGGCGGGGAAAGTAGCTGAGAAGGCTCATCTCTTCCCAGCAGTATAAACAGGCAGGACATGAGGCCATGGACAAAAGAGAAACCTGATCAAATTCCATGGGGAGGATAACAAAAGAAACCTTTTAAGTGTGAGTTCATCAGAGAGGGTTAAAGATCATGTGCTGCCCATTCAGGGAGATGTAAACCAGATTAGGCTTGGTCCGGAAAACCATGCTCTGTCAGTCTCTCAGTGAGAAGGCGAGTTGAAGCACAAGCTCTCTGGAGTTGATGCAAAACTCGATGAATTTTGACTGTATTTGCAGTTAGAGTGGAAGAAGATGGGTGGGGAAGAGAGTTTGTCAAGCGTGTGCAGGCGTGGAGTCACTGGGCTGGCTTTTATGCTGGTCCCGCAGG
>VYZS01037812.1:0-25628 GCA_013400695.1 Neodrepanis coruscans
GGTAAAACCACGACAATTGCCTTGGACAAGCTGAAGCTGACTTGAAGTCCATTTAATTCAAATGCTTTTATTGTATTAGGTGGGTAAGGAGTGATTTGTCAAAGCCAAGAAATTTTCCCAGAAGCTATGGCGTTTGTGACATCTTTTGTTTTAGAAGAGGACTCTCCATTCCTCTCATCACTCTACTCATTTTCTATACACGTTTCATTCTGAACCCACAAAAATTTACAAGACTAGAAATATTTTAGTCACAATATAAAAATCATTAAGAAGAAATCATATGGAACATTCTTAATTCATCTAATAAATTTCTTTTGAAATATATGAGAATGGAATATTTCCTTTTTAGATGTAGGGAATACAGGTGGCTTACAGTTATTCTCTTGTCTCTTCTGTTTGTCCTTACTTTTTTTTCTACATAAAAATGCTTTGTTAATCTGATTTTTTTCCTAGTCTGTCTTTCATTCACCTGCACAGATTACTATTAAATTTAACTTCTCATTTCTGTTCTTAATCAATTAATTTCTTCACTATAATATTGTTTTTCATACAGAGTACCTGTTCTTCCTAAAATATCAAGCTCTTAAAAATCTTATTATGTTTTAATAAATTTTCTGTTTGGAGAGATTCATCAGTTTCCTGAGGATGTTTATCAGCATTCTATGACAAAAGCCAAGTGATGAAAATCTTGTTGGCGGTTTTGCTTCTTTCTCATTAAAATAAGGGTGAAGAAGAAAATTGCCTTTATACTTTTTTGGTTGTTATTTAAGAATACTTTAAAAATAGGCTTTTGATTTTCTGCTTAATTTCCAGACTATTCCTATCCTTGTAGATGCTCAAAATTTTGCATAATAGTTTGCATAATTAAAAAGTTTGCATAATGTTTTCTGAACTTTTAAATATGTACATGTTTACTCTACTTACACATCAGCCATATGTTGGTCCTTGCAATTTGTGAGGATACCCTTTTTTTTTGTCTACTACTCTATTGAAATATATAGAACTCAGTAGCAACATAAGCAAAAACAGTTTGTTTAAAAATGTTTCAAAATGAGATGGAGGAGCTAAAAAGACAAAACAGATTATTCAGGATAACACTAGTTTTGGTGGTTTTACCACAAATTCAGCAATTTTTGGACTAGGGACTCTGAGAGAAGTCACAAACACACCTCAAAATGAAGAAAACACACAAATATCACAGTTTATTTCGCATACACACAAAAAACCCGACAATTAAAGTGCAAACAGACAAACAAATTAAGTTCCCAGGGCCCGTTTTTGAGGTGAGGACGCTCTGGAGATAGTGCTTGTCTCTCTCTGGGCCCCCCCCTGAGAGACTCCGGGGTAATTAGAAGGGAACACGTAATCTGAGGATCCCCTTAGCCGCGAGCCTCTGCCCGGTTTTGACTGAAGGAAAAACTCAAGAAAATTAGAAAACCGCGCACAACCCCCTCCCTCTCTTTTTCGTTAGCCCCAAGGAGGGATTTAGTGCTGAAAGAGGAAAAGATGTGGTACTCGGACCCCGGGGAACTGCCGCAGGCAACCGCCAGGCCACCTACCTCCTGCAGGAAAGAAANGCGATCCGCTGGGCCCGCGCCAGCCGATTCATGGCTCGGACCACCGCCGCCGCTGGCTCGCCCGGTGCCGCTTCTCGCAGCCCTAGCAGGTCCCGGCGCACGCTCGTGTGAGCGCGGGGCAGCCCCCGGTGCTGGACCACTGGCGGCTCCATTCCCGATGCGGTCCCCATGGGCACGACAGCCCCGGCGGGGAATGGGGGGGGAGGGGAACGGGTTTATTTCCCAACCTACAACACTAGTTATTTAATAAATAATAGAAATAATTAATTTGTATATTGTATTTTTATTGCTACATATGTAAGTTAGATGCTACATATGTCTATGCTTTATTACGCCAAAATCAAAAAAGACGGAGCCCCAAACAAATCTGTATTGCTGTTTTCTTGATAGGGCTCATTTCCAAGCATTACTTTTTTGATGTGCCATCATTCCAAAACAAGGATGTAACATCACTGTCAACAGTCAACAAAGCTCTGGAAATGAAAGATTCTTGTCAACCCTACATTTTTACCATTGGGTAAAAATTTAAGTTAATTGTCATTAAGTTCATGTTTACTATAGTTATTCTGGAGAAGAGGAGGTTCAGGGGAGACCTTATCACTCTCTACAACTTCCTGAAAGGGGGTTGTAGCCAAGTGAGGGTCTGTCTCCTCCCAAGCAACTAGTGACAGAACAAGAGGACACAGTCTCAAGCTGCACCAGGGGAAGCTTAGGGTGGATATTACAAAAGCCTCCATAGAAAGAGTGATTGGGCATTGAAATGGGCTGCTCACAGAGGTGGTGGAGTCACTGTCCCTGGAAGGTTTTAAAAAAAGACTGGATGTGGCATTTAGTGCCATGGTTTAGTTGACGAGATGGTGTTAGGTAGTAGTCTAGACTTAATGATCTCAAAGATCTTTTCCAGCCTAGTTAATTTTATGATTTTTTGAGAGAGATTCTTCAGAGCATTCCAGTGCTGCAGATCCATATAGGCTGGGGATAATATAAGCACTTTGACGATTGATTGTTCTGTGTTTTTTTGATGATTACTGATGAGCAATCATTCGTAATGTAGTCTATATAAAAAAGACAGTTTTGGAAAAGAAAAAAAAAAGCTAAAACGAATTAAATAATTTGACCCTTTTCTTAATGAGAGAAAATTCAGAAAAGTTAAGTTGTTACCAAGGATTTTTTTATCAGACTTAAATTTCCAGTGGAGTATCACAGAGATCAGCACAATGCTTCATCAGTTTGGGTTGCTTAAATCAACTATAAATAAATATGAAGTTTCTACTGAAAAAAAAAAAAAAAAGTGGATTATAAGAGAAAAAATCAGGGAGAGTAAATACTATTGAAAGCAAGTCAGACTCCAAGACAACCTCATATTCCTACCTTATTCAAGCAAAATATATGTTTATCTAATTATATACTAGTTAACATTCTACATGTGAGGGAACAGGTCATACTGACTTTATGGAAGATTTTTAAGGAGTACAGTGAAACACAGGAAAGGGATGTCACTGCTGTGTACAGAATTGGCAAGGGAGCTGTTGGACTTCTGTATGCAGAAACTTGTAAAATGGAACCTGAACAACTGGAAGAGGAAAAACAACAAAGTAATACATGCCGATGGACAATATGTCTTTTACTTAGAAACTTAATGCCACACCACTGCTGGTTTTTCAGCCAAGTTTACTTTCACTCTATATTATGGTATCAATTAGCTCGCGTGAAAGCTGAAGCAGAATCACAACATACACTGAGTTTTAGAATTCTAATTTATTTAACCTAATGATGTTGTAATTCATAAAGTTTTATGTATGACTGCTGTTTCTGCAGCAGAGAAATGTGATGAGGAGTCAATAAAAAATTGTTTGTCCCTCTAGCAAAGGGGAGGGGTACATGTTGGCGTTTAAGTAATAGCATCAATTACCTGAGGTCCTCAGCCAGGGTAGAATGAAATAGATCTGTGTCTGCTCTTTTGTTTCGATTCCTGGAGTTTTTGAGACTGTTTGTTATACCTTCTTTTTACTCAATCTGTTTTCACCATGTAAAAAGTAAACATCAGAAATAGAACATATTAGTTCATGCTTTTGACAGGCATGAGCACATGTATTTATTCATAGGTTCTTGGTTTTCAATTTCTTATGCTAGTGTCCAAAAATGGATTCTATCCAGTACACTATGCCCATTCCTCTTGTGAATGGTAACTCACCTTTCTCTGCTTGTTTCCTGTTCCCTCTGATGGTTGGGATGTTGTGATTCCTATGAAATAAGAAGTTAACAGGTGTTAACAGGAGGTGATGCTTATCTTGTCCTAACTTGAAGAATGAGACTCAGATCCTAATTTTGCAGGATATGATAGATGTCAGTTGCCTAGACATAGGCATTTTTTATAATTGAAAATAATAAAGAATATCTGATATATTCATACGCAATTGACAGATACTACAGTGAATGTAATCACTCCAACCCATGCATAATGTATTATACATTTTAGTAGCATTTGAATGGCACAAGATATTCTAGTGGGAGGGATTTAACTGAGCCAAAGTGATAATTTTTGTCAAAAAATCCAACAAGAAATACCAAAAAAGCAGAAGATAGTTTGAAGAACTATGGAGTTGATGAGTGAACTAGAACTGAAAAAAAGAAAGGTGGGATAAGTAGGAGATAATGTTTTTGCACTAGGACATATCCCATTCTTTATTAGTTGCCTTGTAAAAGCAATTCCTACCACCTGTATATATCTTTATTTTCACCTCTTTTAAATTTTACATATAAGTAAAAAATTGGGTATTAAGAGTGAAATTATTATTACTGTTATTTTTATTGCTACTGATATTGCTTTATTAATATTACTGTCATCCAGTATGGTATGATGTGAGACATTTATACCTTTAGAGAAACAGTAAGCAACTTGTACTTGTGTTACACATTCTTGTGTAACATTTCCTTTCAGTGAAACATTTTTCAAATATTTAAACCAAAGAGTATATTACATTGTGGAAAGATTTGTTCAATAATAATATACCATTTTTTTACCTTAAAAAGAAGACATTTATTGAATACCACAAAATTGTTTGACAATCAGAAATTGGTTGAAGCAGTACTGGTTCATTAATAGTTTGCAGTAACTCTTGATTTTCATACCTTTGGGCACATAGATCATCAATATGTCAAGAGTGGCAGCTGTGTGGGAGGACTGTGATCTGTTGGCCTAGCAGAGATTTAGTGCTGTGAAGTAAATGACACGTTAACTTCCCACAGTGCTATATGTTGTGCAGAGATGTATCAATCAGGCACAATAAAAGAGGCAAAGCTAAACATCTATTTTTGCTGTTATTGTTTTGTAACCAATATTGGATCAAAATCACAGCCAAATATATAGCCCCTCTCTATATATACCTCCATATTTCTCTATGTGGTAGCATTCATGTGATGGTATAATGCATGGAAAATCCATAATCATCGCAGCTCTGGAATAAACATTAAGCAGAAAATATTAGGAAGGATGGTAGAAACATTCACACTTCATATCTGAAATACCTTTCTTCTTTTTCATTTGTGGCATATAGAAAGGGGTAGGAGAAGAGAAAATGAAAGAAATGGTCCTTTACACATTAAGAGCAATGGTGTCTGGAGAGAAAAACAGATGGATCATGGGAAGCAGTCATGACTGCAATCCTATTTCAATTTACTTACCAGGAACGTGATTCCTGTAAACATGGTCACAGGAATTATACTTCAAGATTTTTCCTTCTAGCTGACATTCTAGTAGTCAAAGATAAACAAAAATCAAAAAGAGCCATATGCACTTCCTATACTCTATGTGAAAACAGTATAAACTACAGACATGTGAAATGCTTTTAAAACTTTCTTTCTCTTTCTAGTCTCAAAGTTGCCACAAAAGCAAGCATTTATTTGACAAGCTGAAATCAGCAGAAAAGCTGACATTACAGATTCATGCAGTTGAAGCATCACATCCATCTAATGTGAAAAGGATGGGAATATGAAAAAGACAGTGCATGATTAATGCTTCTGCAGCGTGGATTTGTTTTTCTTTAATGCAGAAAATGTACAGTTGGAAAAGACTCTCTCTGATTTTCTCTGGTAAACTGCCATGCATCATCTATAAAATAGGTTATACAGGTATGACTGATCATCTTGGTATGGGTATCTTTTCCTGTTCTATTCTGGGCTTCATATATAACCCATTCAAACCATTTAAATCATAGTTCTCACAGTAAAAGAGGATTGCTAGCTAAGGATGAATGAAAATTTAAATAAAAATATTTGGTCAGTTGTAATTTAATAATCTGACTTCAAGTTTAGGGAAAAGTAATTATCATGTAGCAGAAAATTAACCAGGTTCTTTGCCAAGCTGTCATGTTATTAAAAAAAAATTTAAAATTGAAATGTATATTTATTCCATGTTTTATATGAAATATAACTTAGTACACTGTTTTGTTTCAGTTATAATGTTAAAAAAATACAGTTCAAAGTTCTATAAAAAGTACAAGGCTGTGAGCTGTCCATAGAGCAAATGAGAATGCAAAACTCTACTCACTAGGTGCATGGGGGAACATAGAAACAGATGTCTCCTTTCAGTCTTGTGATCTTTAGTTTAATAGAAAATTTTCAAAATTCTCAAGCCTCATCCAAAAAATCCTTGCAAATTGTCCAGAAGTAAGATTATGTCTAATTTATTACATAAATTATGTTTATTTAAAATACTGGAGAATATAAAAATGAGAACAACATTAATTCTGAAAAGAAAACATTTAATTTCTTGGCAATTGGAATTAAAAACAATTTTAAAAAAAGGAAAAGCAAAACAATGGTTTACAAGAAACGGCAAGTTTTCTCTACAGTTATTCCAGGATCTAGGTGGAATAATTGCTTAGCTTGCAACTTAATATCCTCTTCCCATGAACTGTCTTACTTAGAGGAAGTTACTGAAACCACATGAATATTTAAGAAGGAAAGTCATTGTCCCTGGATATTGCAGAAATTATTTACTAGACCTCCATTAACTCTAATAGGAGATGAAACAACTAGTTACCAAGTAGATACATATAATTATATATCTAAATATATTTGCAATTTATAAGTGAAATGCATAAATCCAAGGGTTCATATCAACTGTATAACCCCTGTTATCAATTGTATAGCTCTTATGCTAGTTGAGGTTTTTAATGGGATCTTATTCAACTGCTGACTGAAATGGGAGAAGATCTTCTGTAGTTTGGGGCCCTATATTCTATATTCCAGCCTTGCACAGAAGTCTCAAACATGCCTAACATCTTAAGTTGAACTAAACACCTATTGCTAAGCAACTAAGAGAATTTTTTTTTCTTTGAATACCAAAAGTTGGGTATCATGCAGACTAATTTTTGTCATGAATACTCAGGGACAAAAGGAAAACGAGAAAACAAAGATTTCAAACATCTAAGAAGACATAATTTTATTGCGCCTTGTAATGATACATTTGAGACCCTGAGATTAATTCAGTTGGTTAGAGCACAGTGCTATTAATGCCAAGGTTGTAGATCTGATCTCCATATGAGCCATTCACTTAAGAGCTGGACTGTATGATCCTTGTGGGTCCCTTGCAATTTAGAAAAATCTGTGTTATCCCTTTTATTGCAGTGCATTTTTTTTCTGGGGAAAAAAATATAGAAAAGTGTATTAGCCTAATTGTTACTAATCAACTACTGAATGGAAAGAAAGGGTGAAAAACTCATAACTCCAGTAAGCACTGAAGAAAATGTTTTATGGGTCTTAATGATTTTCAGCTTGAGTGGAAAGTATAATTCATTGTCAAACCTACATAACATTTTCATCCATCTGCCTGTCCGAAGTACTGCAACGTAGCAATTGTTCATGGAAGTTTAACACTCAAGGTTTTTCTCCCCATTCTCTGAATTTTACATATGTGGAGGAAATGCACTAGGGAAAACTTGAAACGTTTTTATATAATACTTTGCCAAAAGAATAAGTTAGTGTTTATATTGATTTAAACTAATACAAACACAGATTTAAACTAATAACATATTCTTTCAAACATATTTTTTCAGAAAGTTTTTCTTTGATATCTATGATATGAAAATCGGCTGCTGACTTTTATGTTTGTATATTATATGACGTAGGACGCTAAGAAACTAAGAAAGAATGTTGTGCTGGGATAGAGTTAATATTCTTCATAGTAGTGTATGTGAGGCTCTGTTTTGGATTTGTGACGGAAACAGTGTGGACAATGAAAAGATGTTTTAGTTACTGCTGAGCAATGATGACACAGAGTCAAGGTCTTTTCTGCTTTTTGGAATCACAACTCTCCTGTTGCAACAGCGAGTATGTCTGAGATAAAGCATGCTTGCATGCTTGTACTTGGTCCTCCACACTACCGTGTTTCTGACAACCTCAAAACACTGCCTGATAAGCTCTTCTAACTCTCTGGAAACCTTCCTGCTGTTTAAGTCTGTGCAGCCAGCAGCTAGTTTGGGTGACCATAGGGGCTGTAGCCTAAGACCATAGGTAAGTGAAGCAAGCAGCAGCCTGGCAGAGTGGACTGTGCTTCCTCTGTGTCCTAAAGCTATTCCTTGTTTGTTTTGGTTTTTTACTTAATAACAAAATTTCCTTCTCTAATCAGTGCTGTGCATTTTTATTGTTAAACTTAATTTCCAGATTTCAGTAGGACAATATAGTTCTAATCATTATGACTATCTGAATCTTAAGTTTCCTGTATTTACATGATTAATTAGACGTAAATATTATTTTAAATGAAGAATGGAAGGATAGGAGAAAAGTGGGAACCTATCTGCCTTAATAATATTTGTAATTATTATTATTCAGTGAACAGCTACGCTATCCTGAAAGCTCTTCTACTTCTAACTTATTTGTTAAAACTTTACCTGACACCAGGCTTAGATGGAGGGGGAGGGCAAAAAGCAAGAGAGACAGGGACAGGGAAAAGGAAAGTGAAAAGTAAAAGGAAAGAGAAAGATCTCTGTAGTAGGCATTAAGAAAGTGAAAAGAGAGTGGTCTCCCATAGGAGTGTAGTCCTCTGGATGATCCCTCTAGTGCAGCAGGTAGTTGCCTCACACTTTTCTGATAGTACTTTCTACAGGAACTTGCTCAAAGGTCATTATGTCCTGTCAGTTTTTCCTTATTGTGGTGCTATTAGTGCTGACTGGAGAATGATTTGATCAGGTACAAAAACTTCACTGCGATTTGATGCAAGTTCTGTGCATTCTTATTACTGGTATGCCTTCCACATATTTAGATGACAATTATCTACTTTGTCCTCCATCAAGTCTTGATTTTCCTCTAGTACAATCTACAAAATAAGAGAGGGAGTAGAAAAATTAGGCAGGGATATGAATCCTCATTCCAGTGACAATCTCTTCCCACAATAATAATACCACCTTTTGCAAGTGTAAGTACATAGAAATAACAGCAAAAGAAAAATTGCATAACAGTAATACAAAAGAAAAGCAAAAGGAATGCTAATACAACAACTTATTTGGAAGGTTGTGGAATTGCAAATGAAGGGGACATTGCAGGGATGAAATTGAAGGCTTCCAAGTATCCAAGTGGAGCCCCTTACTATTGTGAAGTTTAAAGAGTTTAAGGCACACTGTAACATAGAAAATAGAAAGGAGAATATACTAATTACAGGATTAAATATCTTCTTTCACTCATAAGAATAAATCAGTAAAAGTACAGAACACCCTGGCTGAATTTAAGAACCACCAAGGAAGTCACAGTCAAATAGAGAATTTAACATCCTGTATTCTATAAATTAGAAACTGAAATAAATTCCTTGCTATTAGGAGCTACTCCTGGTTTGTAACAACAGGACCTAATTGCACAGCCACAGTCTGACTATGGTAACAGTTTGTATTAGAAAGAATGTGTAATATATATTTCAGATCTACTGTAAAAGCAGCTGCTTTTAAGCGAAAAAATTTGAGATAAAACTTGATAAAAAATGACAAGTAAAGTACAAAAATATTAACTGCCCTGCTTTTCTTAAAAAAAAAAAAAAGGAAATTCTCAAAGGCTGCTTAAAGGAACTGAGAACAGAAGGCGACTGGATAGAGGCAGAGAGAGCACAGGAGTTTTCACACAGGGTGGTAGTGTAAGCATTCCTGAGAATGAGGGAGGTATTCTGCGGATGAGGAGAAACGAATCATTTACGCTGGAAGATTAGGAAAGCGTGGCAAGGTTTTTGAGGACTGATATGGAATAAAAAGATAAATGATAAAAAGAGGTCCCAATAATAGCACTTTGTAGTGAGCGGGAGCAAGGGCTTCCCAGTGGTAAAAGGGTAACTGTTGAACTCAAGGCTAAGATTAATAAAGTAGAAGAAATGATCAGCTGTGAGGATGAAAAGATTTGACTGACCGCAACATGACGAACAGAAAGGTTTGATGAGATGGGGAAGTAGGATAAGTGTTAGAAAAGGATCAAAAAGACATAGCAAGTCAGAGCATCTGGGAAGTTAAAAGAACAAGGAAGTGGTGAAGTTAAGAAGTTTCTTCTGATCAATGCTAGTGATCCTAAATACACTTTTTATCTTAGGAAAAAATATACTTGTAGACTAAAATTTATCTCTTGTGGATGTTGATTCAATTGCCTGTACATAGCACATAGATGTCTATAGCTATTTGAGACATGCTGAATGGCCTGAGCAGTCAGTGGTGCCGCAGAAGAATACAAGCACACAAGCTTTTTTGAAGCGTAAATTACAGACATGTGAGATGTTACTCACAACCTTCCAAAACAGGAGATGGATATACATATGCATATGCAGGAGTGGTTAAACCAGGTTGAAATGCTTACTTTGGGTAAGCATGGGCACAGGACACCAGTAGAAGTGGTCCATATGTTGTCAGATGCTTAGAAAGCTTGATTACACTACAGTATTTGTCCACAGTTAAAAACGGGTAATAGCTCAGACTTTTACATTCTAGGTATTTAAAGCCAGGTAACATAAAACTTACTCCTGTATCATTCTGCAAGGAGACACCTTGTAACTGCCTACAGACACTGAAGGCATTAAATTATGTTGCTTATGGTCCTTGGTTGCGGGGATAGTTGTATACAACCAGAGGAAAAGTTTAGCTTACTAGATAATTTAACAAAATGCTTCTATGCTTTATTGTTTAAACTGAAGTTTGGTTGTTTGGGTTTTTTTGGGTTTTTTTTTGTTTGGTTTTTTTTTTTCTTTTAATGTTAGGAGTGGTTGTTTTTTTTTTGACCATGAAATGTCCCATCATAAAGAGTCTGAATGAATCTTCCATTTTTTTTTCATTTAAACATTTAAACACCTGGTTAACTTTCAGTATGTGTCTGAATCCTCTACTGCTAATAACAAATAACCTGCAAAATAAGTGAATAATTCACTGAAAGGTAGTAAAGACGCTCTTTCTAATTCCTACCAAAAGGTAAGTAAAATTTCCAATTTATTTGCCAATTATTTCCTCCTTAATGGAGTATTTTCATACCTTCAGGAACAGAAACATAAAAACATAAAAATCTGATTAATTCTATTTCATTCCCTTGGATGTCTTTCCAGAAAAAAATGCCTGGCATATGGTTCAAAATGTAGTTTTTTTCCAACTCTTTAAAGACTATCATTTTCCATACTTATGTACCCACAGTCACATGACTGTACACAAAGACCTGGCATATTTTCTTTATATTTACTAATGCACAAATAATTTTTATATTAACCCATCAATCCCAAAGCATGCCAAAGAGGACAACAGACCACATAGCAGAACATCATCAAAATCAAAGCTCAGTGCTGGAACACTTCCAGTGGTAGAACATTTCCCATGCTAAATGTAGTAATTTCAGGTAATTCTTCTTAACTCACAGATCAAATGTTAGTTCCTGCAAAGCAAAAGGGATGTGTTCATTCCACATAGAACTTGACTTTAAATGTCTTCTAAGTTTCATAGTCAGACATGTACTTTAATGCCCATATTACCATATTGTCCAGAAAGCAGAACATATTCTTGGGCAACATGGTAATGCAGAAAACAAAATGTATCAGAGTGTCTCAAAAAATATTTCACAGATTAAGCAGTCTTGGGAAGCCTAAACATTGCAATAACTGAATAAATAAATAATAAATATATAACAAGGGATATAAATATTGGATATATACTGAAAAAAAAAACCAACAAAATAATTTCCTCTTTGGAAAGCAAGTTCTAAATGAATATTAAAAGAAATTAAAGACAGAGGACACCTAATTGCATTTTTAACTCTGCAACTTTTTATTATTCCAGACAATTAAGAGATTTTTCTTCTACAAGAACTTATATTCTAAGAAGTTAGACATTCATAACAGAACTAGCAACTTCAGGCTATACTTTCAGTCAAACAGAAATTAAGATTCTAAAATATATTCTAAGGATAACTGCAATATTTTTGCAGGTATGCACTTCTCTGCAGTGACTATAAAGAGAGACTAAAATAGCTACTTCTAATTTAGATATCTAGCTTTCCTTTATTTTAATTCAATCTTCTGATCAGCCATTAGTGACTGCAGATACTAGGAAATATGAAAAAAAAAAACAAAAAAAGAATGGCATTATGCAGAGAAAATGGGGTGTGAAAAGCTTTGTGGAGGCAAACACAGCAGACAAATAGAAAGACCTGATACACAGGGGAAAGAGGTTGACATAAGGACATGACAAAAGAAACACTAGCTTCATATTTTTTTTGCCTTCTTTTGTGTGTTATTCCCTGTCATCTCTCTCATACTGGCAGTTTTTACCAGTGTTTATATGGAAAGGTGACAAGAAGGTGAAATGTTTCATAGTGTTCAATAGGGCTCATATCTGTCAGAAAATGTCAAAATCATCAAGTTCACAATTTGGAGACAAAGATCTGAAACATACTTTCAAAAAAACCTTCAACAGCACATGGATTTTTATTCTTTTGGGTTTTTTTTACTGTTTAGTTGTTTTGTGGTTTGTTTTGTTTGGTTTTTTTTTTAATAGACACCTCTAAAATATAACTGTAGTGTAGCTATATATAACCTGTCCTAAATATGCCTAAATTTCTATGATCAGTAACTCAGTAGTAGTAATGTTTTCAAGAGACATGAGACACTAGTGTTTGGCAAGTAGGAAAACATACTTTATTTCACATTCAGTAAAGTTTTAAGTTCAGAAACAAAAAAAATATATATTTACATTTTATATCAGGTAAATATAGAAAAGTTAACCCTGAAAAATCTACAGCTTCCAGCTTCAGATTCTTTTTGATATTCCACCTTTCTATTATTTCACATAAATTATAGAAACACCTGCTGTAATGAGATACCAATTAAACCATTTCTGTGGAATCACAATGTTATTTTCTGCTCCAAAATATCTAAAATTCTGCTTAAGACAAGATGTGTGAAATATGTATCTCAATGGATCAAAAGGAGAAAATAAAAAGAAATAATTATGTCCCTGATCTATCTTTCAGCATAAGGTGACTTAATTCTAAGCAAACAGAAAAAGAGACTCAAAAGAACCATTTGGAGTTCTTTCGTTTTTCTTCTACTGGACACTGATCTAGATCCAGTGAAAGTATCATTGAAATAATGAGTGAAATTATCACTCACTGAAATTATTTTTATACAGACTTTTATGGTCATATTTTATGAAAATCACAGACTCATTATCGAGGCTGCATTATCCTTTATTCATCACCACTTTCACCTGTACTTCTTCAGCTCTTCTTTTGTCAGGACTTTAGTTCTGCTCTCTCCTGTCTAAGTTTCTCTCTGTGTGCTCAGTATGCTCTGTGTGCCTTTGCTTGGCATAGCAAAGGTGACTAATCTTGATTTAGACTGCTGTGAAGAAAAGGCCAGGAAAAGCTTCACCAGTGGCTGTCATCTTCACCTACTTTTCTCTTGCAAGTACATTTAAGCTCAGGCTCTCACTCTTGGCCTTTGATTTAGCTAAGCTGTATGCATGCTTTGGCTTGTTTTTTATGTATTACTCAGTTTAAAAAGGTCCTCCATAAATCCTCCCCCTTGTCCATAGAGATGATAGAAAACTGACATGATTCCATAACATATACCTTATTTACTGTATTTTTTTTAGTACATCTTTTTCCCATTTCTAGAAAATTCATCAACATTTAGAACATTTTCTTGCTAAGCTGTTTATCTAATAACAGAAATTATATTATGAGTTGTTCCTAAAGTTCTCTTGTCATCACCTTTAAACATGAAGAAAATTATTTGAAACAGTAAGTCCTGTTAGATGGCAAAATGCTGTTTACGCTACAATCTGTAAACCGTACAAAAATAAAATAATTTGCAGTGGTAGCTGAGGTAGATTAATTTTAGAAACATATGAGTATCTACAGATAGATCCCCTGCTAATCCCTGAAGGCTTGGGGAAGGAAGTAGACCCTGATTGAAGTGATTCACCCGATTTATTTTAGGTATGTACTTTAACATGAGAAGCATATGATAAAAACATTGTTTCTGGGGTTTTTTCCTGCTTATTAAAGGAACCCAGAGTGAAGCTCAAAAATAGACATCAAAACTCAATCCAATAGCCTAATAAGGCACTAGTAAATTTAGGTATTCCATGGTAATCTGATTTAATCTTTAGCTACAATTCCATAAAGAATTGTCTCCCACATATTCTATCTGCCATTCCCAGGTGGATGCTTTTTGAGGACAACTCGAATATCCTTTAATGCTTAAAATTAGGCAAGTGTTTTTTGCTCAGGATATCAGATTTCTCATTACAACCTGGGGAATCCTACAATTCTGTTTAGTTGTCCACAAATTAACAACTGTTGCCATATAAGATGCCTTAAATTTCCCTCAACCTGTCATTTGTAAATAAGACACAAGTTTGCCATGGGTTATACTGCATTTGCCACCATTCCATCTGCCCTGGATTCACTAAGGCATCTCAAATGGTTGAAAGTTCTTCTGCTAGGCACTTCCCTAGCCAAATATATTGGAATTTTCAGTCCTAAACTAAGATGCAGACTATTACATTCAGATATCTAAACTAAAGCGTGTGCAACCTGTGCATGAACACTACATCCAACGTAAGATAGAACTGATCTTACCTTCATGCCCACATAGAATTTTTACTATTGGATTTATTGTTGTGTAAGAAAATAAATAAAGAAAATGTCTTTCTTTCACTTCTCTTCTTTCCAAATTGTGTGATACTAGTGAGAACAGAATGCTCAGTTAAATGGAAGACTTTTGCCCTCTCATGACTATATTTCTTCCTATGTTCCTAGAAGAATATGTTTACTTCATATAGTCTCTTAATCAAGTCAGAGAAGAACTTTTGCTGAATCTCGAGAATTCTTCATATATAAGTGCTCATTATTGCTGGCAGAGGAAGCTAGTAAGGGTTTTATAACATGAAAACTCAACCGTAAATAGGAAGAAAGAACTAAGAGTTTATGCTAGAATATACAGTAATTCCTATATACAAACAGGACTAGCATGTCATTGTGGAAGAAAGGCATCACTCTCAAGTCTAGGCTTATTTTGAAAAGTTAACATACAGAAAAAAGAAGGACAAGTTATTACCTGGTGATGGACAGAAATAGACAAGTAGTTTCAGAGGTCGGATAAACTTCAAAATGATAGTCCAAAATGGCAAGATATGCTTCTCTTGAATGAAACTGTGATAATAAAAGGCCTTTATGATTAGCTGTCCAAAAAAAATGTCTAGCAGAAAGACCTTGCAAGAGGAATTTTGCAAGGATTTTGTAATTCTCCTCTCATGAAAAAGAGTGCAAAACATTATTTCAATACTTTCTGAAGAGTTCTGAAGAGTTCACAGCAGACCTACACTTTATAAACTTTGTGTAAACAGGAAGTTGGTGAAAATGAGATCCCAAGTCATCATAAATATTGCAATACGTAAACACTTTCATAAGGTACAATGCTTACAACATTTTTCTTGAAAATAAGTTTGTAAATTTTACAATAAAAAACATAAAAATAATCAAATCAAACCATCATAGGTGTTGCATTTATTGGTAGCATGATTCAGGAAGAACTGTTTAAGAAAGTAATTTATTTCAAACTTTACAAACAACAATGTCTGGATTTCCCAGTTAACTTAGAAAGAAAGTAAAAAATTAATGTTTTTTAAAATTGTAACCAAATGAAACATCAACTGTGTTGTAAAAGCAAAGATTTCTTCATTCAAAATACAAAATACTAAGTATTTCAAGTAGAGTTTGTGTGCTGGCTTTTTCATTGTTGTGCTTTGTGGTTTTGATTTGGTTATAAAATTCACAGTATACCTCATCTACACACAGTATCTGTAAACATAAAACATTTAGCATTAATTTTCTAAATCTGCCTTTAAATCTACTTCATCTTTTTCCTCTTTTACTGAAAATTCTATAATTATTTTAAAATTTGCATATAATTTTAGCATGTTTATTTAGTTTATTTTGAGAAACAAATAATTAAACTGCATCTAAACTCTACAAGATTCCTTATATTCAACAGTGCCTTAAGTTCTTTGCTAAATTCTTTGAAAGAACAATTTCTGTAATGCATTCTCTCCTGCACAATAAATACAGAAGTAAATAAATAAAGCAACCTTTTCACATGATAAGAATGTCTCTGTAAGGTTGCTGTCCATGAGTTTAGGGAGGTCATAGTAATCAGAGGTTTCAGATTACTAAAAAATGGTAGATTCACACTTATCTGAGATTCCAGAGAACTAGAGATCTGCAGATTCACATAGATTTGTGAATAACATCCTTTCAGAAGACATTCCTAGATAAATGAAGGACAAGAGTTGGATCTGGAGCTGACCACCTGGGTTTACCAAAGGTCATTGTTCAGATTACTTATTTTCTGTGGTGAAGTGACAGATGCTGTGGATAGGGGCAGGACAGTGTGTCTTATATGCTTTGACTTTATCAAGGCCTTTTGCACAGTCTCCCATTGTCTTCTTATGACCAAATTGGTGAAAGATAAGTGGATAATAAAGTAAGATAAATATCCACTGGGGTCCTGTGCTCAAAGACTTGTGATCAATGGTGTATCATTCAGTCTTATAATAGTAACTAATGACGTCAGTGACTGGTAAGACTCCCGAATAGTAAAGTTCCTCAGGAATCACTAATTATAGTGTAACTAGTACTACTGCCTAATGCCTTCATTAACAAACTAGATAACAGGACAGACTAGACTCTTAGCAAGTTTATATGTCAAGCTGGCAGTGGGAGAGCTCAGTATTGTAGAAGATAGGGATGTTATTCAGAGACCTGGACAGGCTGAAGAAATGGACAAACATAAACCTTGTGAAGTTCAACTTCTTCAATGGAAAGTTCTGCATCTAGTAGGAAATAACTCCATGTACTGATACAGGCTGCCAACTGGACAGCTGGAAAACAGCACTGCAGAAAAGCACCTAGGGATGCTGGTGGACAGTAAGTTGACGATGAATCAGTAACGTTCTGTCCTGGTTTAGGACAATATTAGGTTTTATCAACAGACAAGAGATGTATAGAAAAGGCAGCAATTTATTGAATGTATGGGAGGATGTGTGTATGGATAGGTGTGAGGATGTGGATATGAATATACCAATATGAATCTCTTATTGAAGTGGTGAACCAAAGGATAAAAAAACAATAATCAATGTCCTTGGAAAACACAGCTGTCCCTTATGCCGCCGGCGGTCGCAATGTGATGTGTAGGAGCTGCAATCACACCTTGGGAGGTCCTCGGGAGCACGGAGTGCAGTTACTGTATTCCCACTGGCAGGGGGCGCTGTGTGTCAGTCGGGACAGGTCCGGAGGGGAAGGAGCCACATGTGAGCAGGGAAGAGAAAAGTAGTGGACGCCAAGCCCGGAGACAAAAGCCAGTGAGGATGGGCTAGCAGCGCAGCGCAGCGTTCAGAGACTGAGAAGGACGAGGGGGCCCCCTAAGAACACAGGAGAGGCTTAGAGGTGGGGGCAAACAAACCAGAGCTTTAGTGGAGAAGCTGCCGTGTTCCAGGGGCTGCAGCATCTGTGGAGGGGTTTTCTCAGGGGTCTTCTCAGCTGAAAATGCTGCCCATCAACCTCAGGAGTCCGTAGGGAGAGGTGGGAGCAGCAGGAGTCATACTAATTTTCCGAGCAAGCAGTGCTGAGTGGGAGCACTCTGTCCCTGACACACCGCCAAAAGAGGCAGAGGGTTGGTCCCCCTAGTTCTTTTATAATCTCAGTCCACTCCCAGAGCTCTCTGCATGGTCTGGGGAGTCTCCACCTTCCTTCTCAGGTATTCCTCCCAAACCCCAGGGGCCAATAGGAACGCGAGGAAAAGAGGTATCCCCTCTGCAGCCCGGCTGGTACTCTGCCGGGCTGTCCCAGCCTCTCACCAGTCTGAGGAGAGGAAAGGAGTTATTTTTATTTTTGTCTTCCTCTTTGGTCTCCAAACCACCACACATTCCCTTTCAACAAGTAAGACCAACATCTTCCTAAGCTGCATTAGTAAGAGATTTGCCAGCAGATCAAGCGAAGTGATATTTCTACCCAGAACTTGTGAGGCTGTGTCTGAAGTGCTGTGTCCAGTTCTGGGCTCCATAGTACAAGAATAACATTGACAAGATAGTCAGAAGCTGGATAACAAGACATATGAGGAAAGACCTTAGAAGCTGTGTTAATTTAGCCAAGTGAAAGTGTATGGGACACCTTAGTGCTATTTGCAACTACCTTTTTGGAATATACAGAGAAGACAGAGATAGACTTTTCTGGGAAGATAATAGTGAGATGATATGAAAGGCAATAGAAACAAATTTGATCACAGGATATCCAAATTAGTTATTAGGAAAGCATTTTTTAGCATCAGGTAGTTAAGCAGTAGAAGAGGTTGCCCAGAGAGGATGTGAAATCTCCATTCTTTTTTTTTTTCAAGACTTCTCTGGACACAGTCCTGGGCAGCCTGACTTGAATGCATCTGTTTTGGGCATGTGTTGAACTAGGTAACCTGTATGGGGTTTTTTTCTTTGTAAATTATGGTACTGCGATTCCACGACTGTTGCACTGAAGAGTTGTCAGCTCTTTTTTTTTTATTATTTTATGGTTTGGCCTTTATCTATTTTCTTGACCTTCTTAATTTTCCAATTATGTTAAAACATCTTGTAGTGTTAGCATTTAACACTTATGGAGTAGAAATCACTTAACTATTTTTAACTATTTTTATCACTTAACTGTTATTTCTAATTTTTTTTTCATATCCTTTTGAAACATTGATAAACTATTGCTACTACCTATGGCCTTGAAGAGATTGTGGTCTTCTGTCTAGTAACTTCTTCAGATTTGTAATTGCACCAAAGAATTTATACTCTCTGCCACTGTTTGATTTTGCACAAAAGATACACAATGAAAAATTTCATATTTCATATTTTCATGTACTTTCTAGTTTTCATGTAACAAATAATCACTAATATGATTAAATATAAAAACTTTGCTTTTATTAGAGACAACATTGTGCTAGAAGGAGATTTTTAATATAAATACTACTTGAAAAAAATTCCAATCTTTAATGCAGTCTTGGCCATTCTTTTTAGTTATTTCCTCAAGTTTTGGAAGAAAATATTCTAATAGATTCTGGCAGCAAAGGCTTTAAGAAAAATCTTAATTAATATGCTTATCATAAGCACTAAATTTTTTCACTGGAGATGGAGCTAATCAGTACAGTGATGACACCACCCCAGAGATATATGGAATGGTTGGTTCTGTAAATAAAGAGACAGGAATGAATTCCAAATCATCTAGAATGATGACCTTGTTTAACACAGATAATATCTTTAATCAGGAGATGGGAAGGTTTGCTTTCATTAATTACTTGTGGTTTCCTCAATTAATTTTATATATGTGAACAGAGCTTAGAGTGACAATGATGTGTGTGGTTAGTATAGTACAAATCAAAACATTACCTGTAGTTCGTGCTTTCATGCTCAGCTACTGTCCACGTCCTGATCTTAATCAGGTGTCCTGTAACATACTCCTGCTACAAAATGCCCTCCTTTCTGATCCTGCCAGTCAAACTTTCAGCCAGCCTGTTGTCCCATCCCATATAGGAACTTTCTACAGGCAAACTGCTCCTTCACACTGAAGACAAAACCCTCTGCACCATCTTCCCTGACTCATTCCCAACAACCTTTATGTACCCACTTTGCCATTCCAGTTCTTAGTTCATTCAACAACATTTCACTTGTGCAACAACATGGCATTCTGGTTCCCCCCATTTTACCAAGCTGTGCACATTTTCATATGTATCCTTTAGGAAGGCATCGTTCCACTATGTTTCTGAGGTCTCTTTTTTCCCATTGCCATGGCTTTTTAGGTTTCCGTGTGTGTCCACCATTTCCACACTTGTCTGTGGATTTTAATCTCCGTCCTCTTTTCTTCCTAGTTTAAGAATCTGTCCACCAAGATGGCAAGCTTGCTGGATCTTGTCTTTGGCCACTTTCATCATTCTTTGAGCTGTTGGATGTTTTCTTTATCTTCATCACTTCCATGAACTAGTAAAAACTGAAAAGAAAAAAAAAAAAAAAAGAAATGGCATATCATTTTCCCTTTTACAGCTCTCCAGTGCTTTTGTAATTTCATTATTAAATCAGTCCCTTCACAGAACTGCTAACACTTCTTAAATAACTTCATTGTTAAGGTGTCTTTGCAGTTCAAAAATCGTTTACTCTCAGCAGGGACTTGCTTATTTTTCCATGATTTGCATTTGAATAGGGGCAGCATTCATTTAACAATCATTTACTGTGAGGTCTATGTTACCTTTTTTAGGACTTCAACTAAATATTGAGATAGAAAAGAAACAAAAAAATGAGAGTCTCAAATGTTGCTGACAGCGCAGCATGTCAGTTAGAAAATAGAAATGGCAACTTGATTGAGAAACACAGATTCTGTAATCTCGGCCATGACTAATAAATTGTGCAGATGGATTCTTCAGCTTGTCCTGGAGTTTTCTTTTACTTTCCATCATAAATCCATTTAAGCAGTAAGGACAAGATGTTCTGCTTCTTTCTTTTCTATTATGCAAGAGAAAAGTAATTAGAAGAAGATATAGTGAGATTATCAGATGATATATAAGCAGCCCATGTGTTGATAGGACAATGGTGATCATCAGTCTCTGTTGACCCTNCTGAAAAGAAAAAAAAAAAAAAAAGAAATGGCATATCATTTTCCCTTTTACAGCTCTCCAGTGCTTTTGTAATTTCATTATTAAATCAGTCCCTTCACAGAACTGCTAACACTTCTTAAATAACTTCATTGTTAAGGTGTCTTTGCAGTTCAAAAATCGTTTACTCTCAGCAGGGACTTGCTTATTTTTCCATGATTTGCATTTGAATAGGGGCAGCATTCATTTAACAATCATTTACTGTGAGGTCTATGTTACCTTTTTTAGGACTTCAACTAAATATTGAGATAGAAAAGAAACAAAAAAATGAGAGTCTCAAATGTTGCTGACAGCGCAGCATGTCAGTTAGAAAATAGAAATGGCAACTTGATTGAGAAACACAGATTCTGTAATCTCGGCCATGACTAATAAATTGTGCAGATGGATTCTTCAGCTTGTCCTGGAGTTTTCTTTTACTTTCCATCATAAATCCATTTAAGCAGTAAGGACAAGATGTTCTGCTTCTTTCTTTTCTATTATGCAAGAGAAAAGTAATTAGAAGAAGATATAGTGAGATTATCAGATGATATATAAGCAGCCCATGTGTTGATAGGACAATGGTGATCATCAGTCTCTGTTGACCCTTCTGAACCATTTACTAGATTATACAGAGACGAATAAAATAAATCTGTAATATCTTTCATCATTATTTCTCTTTCATAATTTCTCCTCTTTTCAAAGAAATCCATTTTTAGTCTGAACACAAAGCATATCTATAAACCAGTTAATACAGGTTTTAATCAATAGAGGATGCAGTATTAGGGAAATTATACTTAAAGGCAAACCACTTATTTCAAAAGGCAAAATACTTATTTCATCTCTGTTTAATTTAGTACTTAATATAATAAAGCCAGCGGCAGATATAACTGTGTCAGAAAATCATACGTGAGCATACACTGACTAGGACTGAATGTTGACACAAAGCAGATTTAATTTCAGATCTCTTTGATGCTCACATTGCTGAGGTACAAATAGAATTTTACACTCTTCTTCAATGTTTGTAAAGTAACTCCACTGTAGTAAAGATAACAAAACAAATAAAAAGAAAATATTAAAAAAAAAAAAACAACAGAAGAAACTAATAAATGAACAAAAACCCTGAAAAGACATTTGTCTACCTAGAAGGATGCAAATTCATTGAGAGTGCTCTATTAAAACAGAATATTTCATTAATTACAATTTAAAAGGATGTAATTAAAGGTATCTTACAAAGTTTCTCTATTTTCCAGTTGGAGAATTATAACAATAGATGACTCTTTCCATGTAGACCTTGGACAAGGAGAGTTGTGTCATAATCCACCATAACAAAGCAAGTCTGAGATACAGCTCAGCCAAGGACTTAGACAAATAGTAGGTAACAACCATGAATGTAGCAAGAACTCTAGAGTCACACAGGACAAATTCTGCAACCATGCGCTCATCTTTATACCTAGGATAAAATCAGCTCTGCTTTGCACTGTGATTAGGGTCATAGTCAACATGGACCCCATCCTTACCAAAAGTATAAACCAACACGAGTGCCCTTGCTTTGACATCTGCCTGTGAGGAAAGCTGTGCGGTAACATGACAGCCCTGGTGTAGCTAGATGTCACAATAAATGAGGCATTTGTTTTGTGGTGTGAGGGAAGGTGATAAAACTGCTAGGAGTCATGAACTATCTCTGGTACTTCAGTGCCACAGCTGCCCCTATGACAACAGCAGACAGCCCTCGCACCACTGATGCTGGGTGAATGTTATTAAAAAGCTCTTTCTGCAATTCACGTTCTTGTCAGAAACTGTATTAATCTGTAACAAAGGCAATTCCAAAAGTGAAGCTCCTTTAATTGCGGAAATGTGAAATATAAATAATTAAATGCATCTTATCAGAACTCCAAAGCTTTACAAAAAATGAGATGGAAAATTTTGTTCTTCATGAGAAAATAAAGCAGAATATATTAGATGAAAGAGCTTTACTTACTTTAACCAGATAGATACAAATAAATGTTGGGAACAAATAGTTGCTTACAGGTAGAATTCTATTGCCTTTCTTAAATATGTTATGAATATGTGTTTTCTTATTAAAAAATATATAAGATGAAATAAATTCTGAAATTTTTACCAGAAGTAGGCACAAAGTTAACCTTCAAAGCTACTGATAATGGAATAAAAGTGGTTATGGGAGAACTGTTTCCAAAGTAAGGAACATTACACAATTTAAAAAAACAGGTGTATTCATCCACTGAAAGACAGATATATGAGTATATATTAACAAATGATGTTCACATATCTTTTAAAAATCTATGGGATTTGAAAGAATAAATGAAGTTATAATTTCAGTTTTCTCAGTCAAAGTGGAACAAACTGGAAAAAGTGGTTTTATTGGTCTTTTAACTGTAGAGAAAGTTTGGAATATCCCAACAAATATCTCCTGAGGGCTCAGAAAGGTCAGCTCTTCTACAAAAATTAAACAAACAAAAAAAGCCAACAAAACCAAAAATAAATTAAAAAACTAAACAAACATACAAAAAGAACCCCTCACTACAAAACTAATACAAGTCCTTACTTTTAATTCATTCTCCTGATTTTCAAAAGCATGAAGGTAACTAGGAAAAGTACTTTTTAGCAGGCCATGCTGAAAATGTTTCAAAACTCCTACTTGTTATTCTGAAAAGATTGCAATATTTTATCATTGTTAATGAAGAAAAAATATATCAATTTGTACCCAGTACAATGATGTTAATTTCGTTGGATCTAATTATTACTGACTTATCTTGAACTCTTCCTATTTCTCCAGCTGTCAAGAGCTGTGGATGAATGGGAAAAATGGATATAGGTTTTAACTATTAAGATGAACAATGTTAGGTGTACAAAGAAGTTTTTGTATAGCAGAAGTATTGGGTATGTCCAATGAGAAAAAAAGCAAAGAACTCAGGTTTTTAACCTGTGAATTCATATGGAAATGTTAGAAATAAAACAGAAAAAGCTGTTTAAATTGCTTTACTTATAACAAGCTAAATTTCCCTTCTTTCTCTCATTTTACTGCCTTTTTTTTTTTTCTCTCTTTCTTTACCGATCCAGACTGACTTCTATTTGCTTGTTTAGGAAGACTCCACACATTTGTGTGTATGTGCATAGCATACCTCTAGGCCTCCTGTGTTAATCCTAAAAGCACTAATTATACAAATTTCTTATCTGACTAACCCACACTGAGAACATTTGTCTTTTGGATTAGCAATGGTTTAAAACTGATAAACAGAAACTCTTCCAAGAGTCATTGACTTCCATATTTTAATTACATTTCACTGTATTGTTTGCCCGTTATTCTAGAAGGATCCTTTCTGAGGCAGGAAAACTGTTTAGGAAACAGGCTTTTATTGACAGAGTTTTAAGGCTGTGCAGAGGATGAAGTGAAAGTTGTTTGTGTTTTGGTTTTTTTTATTTTTTAAATTAAATATATCAACATATAATTACTAATAATTAGTGGACAGCACATTGTTTAGACCTAGATTCACTGACTAAAGATTTTTTGAATAGCTTTGTGAATGTGGATTTTCATGATTGGACATATTGTTACTATTTTGTCATATTTCTCAGTACAGGGAGAAATTAAAGACCTGGAAAAAAACCCTCTTAGTATAACTAAAATTATTAATTTATTTCCATTTCTTTCCTATTTACAGATTTATTCAAGATGTGACATTGGGCTTACAATCTATTTCTGACATCACAATCGTTCACATACTAACAAAACTTTATAAATACTGCATCTAAAATTCTGGCTTTGCAGCATAAATAATGTTTGGGAAGAAGGGCTCTGAGAGCTATAAGAGTATTTTTTCATGAAATATGGGGGAGGAGGAACAGAAAAAAGAAAAAATATATAAACTATATATAAACTATGTAAACTACCTGTATTCCAAGTACATGTATTATGGTATAAAAAAATCAATCAAAAGAAAATCTGAAACATGAAGACTGCTGTCATTGGTAATATACCTAAATTCATTTTTCTCTTAAAATAAGTTTGGGGAAAAAAAACCACCACGTCTACAATTTATTTAAGTAATGTTTTCCATGCACTTACTTTCTATCCGCTTAGAAACAGCCTTTTATTGTTTTCTCTTTTTGTTGTTTTTGTTGTTGTTGTTGTTGTTTACTATAAATATCTATAGACTAAACCAAGGTGTTTTGTACTCTTGACTCCATCACTCCTTGCTTTCTATAGTTCAAGGAGAAACTACTGCTTTGCTTTGGTGGTTTTTGTTTTAGTGGTTTCTGTTTTAGTTTGCTTCTTCCTGTTTTTATTCAGCTTTACTCTACTTGAGTCAATTTAGTCTCAGCTTTTGCATCTGGTTCAGCATAAGAATTCAAATGGAACGAAGTAATTGTCTCTCTGTGGTAGAGAAGTTTAATTAAAGCAAATTGAATCCATTTATATCAGGTTCTGATTCAAAGTCTTTACAAGGTGTTTCATATTATTTTTACTCATTTAGAAACACAAACTACTTCATTACTGCAGCCACACAATTGTACATTAGAGATACATAATGACTTTGAGAAATCTGTGTTTCAAAAGATACTGCTACTTCAGAGGCTATTTCCATTTTTTAAATATTCACACATCATGTTGTCCTGTTTAGACTTACTAGTATTTGTTTTTCTTTTTTCTCAATCAAAACACTGTAAAAATTATACCAGGTTTTATGACCTACAAATTCATAAAAAAGTAAGTAGGATAAATCTCAATGCATAATAAATGAAAATTTTTAATTTATTATAAATTGGTGATTTAGCATTTTTATTCAAGTTTGTTTCTGTTTTTTTTTTTAATTTTACTTTTTCTTGTATTTTTATTTTATAATAGTATGATGGTGTTGCCATCAGGCCCCGGC
>VYZS01037813.1:8588-40252 GCA_013400695.1 Neodrepanis coruscans
ATGAGGCCCAACAGTACTATTAAATGGTTGTGTTCCCAGAAATAGGAAGATTTTGTCATCTTGGGTTTGCGGCATAAACCTTTAAGAGTCCTGTGTGGATCTCAAGGGGAAGGTCTGTTCAGTATTGCTGTACCTTCCTGTACCAGTATGTTCCTTTGGACTGTATCCTTAGCCATCACACCCTCTGTGTCAGAAAGCCTGTATCGTGTTACAGACCTCAGGTCTCAAGTGGCTGTATCCTCCAACCAGCCTGGACTACAGCTTTCAAACAGTTCACTCTGCCACTTCATTTGGGGTACTCTCTCTCCACTTTGTGGCTGTCCAGCAATATCAACCCCAGAATTTGTATGGGGATGCTCAGACAATGTTTCTGTATTTGCCCCAGGTTATCCATCTTTGCTTCCACTCCCTGTAGGCTCCCTTTCTTTATCTAGGTTTGGCCAGGAGCCACTTAATGATCCATGCAGGCCTTCTGGCATTTTTACCTGGCTATATATTTACTGAAATGGAGGTCTCTTGACTTGGAGGAGGTGATCCTTAAATACGAACCAGATTTTTTGCCTGCCTTCCTCCTCACCTCCCTACCTCTTCCCTCCAAGGCCTTATCTCATGGGACTCTTGTAAGCAGATCTTGGAACAGACCAAAGTCTGCTCTCCTTAAGCTTGCTTCTCACCCTCCTCCCTTCCCTTGAGATCCTGAACTCTACTATCTCATGGTCACTGAAGTACAGGCTGCATTTAATCTTCACATCCACAGCATCATAACCACCATAAGATTCAGTGCAGCAACTCTCCTCGTTGTCTTCTTTGTCACTTGGAAGAGGTGTTTATGATTGATGCACTCTGTGACCTTCCTGGAATGCTCATGTCCTGCTGTATTGTCCCTATAGCATGTATCAGCTTGGTTGAAGTACCCTATAAGGATAGTGGGGCCTTGAACATGAGACTGCTCATTTCTGTAGAGGGCCTCATCCAGTTGGTCTCTCTGGTCAGGTGGCCTATAGTAGACACCCACTGTAATAGCATCACCTTTTCCTGTTGTCTCTTTAGTCCTAGTCTGTAAGATCTCATCTGGTTCCTTATCCATCCCCAGGCTGAACTCCATGCACTCCATCTGCTCTCTCACCTGAAGGGCAACACCCCTTCCTCATCCACTCATCCTGTCCTTCCTAAAAGGTCTGTATCCCTCTATTGCAATACTCTAGTCATGGGAGTTACCCCACCACAAGACTGCAGCCCTGCAGCTGTACACAGGTCTCTGTTTCCCTGTGTTTATTCTCCATACTGCGTGCATTAGTGTACAGACATGTTGGAGGGGCTGCCCAGCACGCTGAGTTCCTGGAGAGGCTTTGGGGGATTTCTCTACAGTGGTACCTTGTAGGCAATTCCTTTCTTATGTGCAAGTGCTTAAGCCCCATTGTTGATTTAGTGGTCCCCTCCTGTCACACCACCCTTCGACCAGCCACCCCATCTGTCACTCCCTCACAGGATTGTTGGCTACTTTCTCTCCCTTAGTCATTCCTAGTTCAGAAGGTGGCTTTTAGCACACAGAAGTTCTGATGTTTCCTCAGGGCCGTGCCCATGCTCATGGGTGTGTCAGCCAACACTCGGTGTGCTCATTAGCTAATTGAGTTTCCTTTCTTAAATTGTCTCCTTTCTTAAATTGCATTGGAGACAGTTTGCATTCAGTTGTCTCCTTCTCCTGTGAGGTGCTACTGACTGCAACCTTTTAGGAGCAGCACACTTCCAGAAAGCTGATAGATCCCTGTCTTTCATCTTCCTGCAACTGTGAGAGCACAAAGTGAGTGTCAGAAGATTCAGCACAGGCACTTACTTAGCTGGTATGTTTTTAGTCCTGCTGAAGGCTAAGTTGCCGATGACTGCACTTAATTTCACCTGCTGCAGTTAAGATGGTGCCTCTGTTCACTCTCTGAGCAAACTCTGGTCAAAGGTTGATACAAAGGCTCAGTCACTTCCCAGTTGACCTGGTGAGCTCTCCTTTCGAAAATATCCTAGGAGACATGTCTGACAAATCTCTGGCAAATATAGCATAGCTCTGAAATCCACTTATTTTCCTCTAAATAAGCCCCCTTTGTTGATTTCTGAGGCTAGGGTGGGGTGTTCTCTGCATTTTCTTCCTGACAGCTGGGCCGAGTGCTTCAGCTGCTCTTCTTTAACTGCAAATGCTCAGGGTGTGTCAGCACAGATGCTAGTTCTGCTAAATGAAGATGTTTCTGCACAGGAATCTGATTCTGATTGTATCCCTGGGACAGTCTCTTTGGTAGTGAGAAGCTACCCCGAGGTTGATATCAGGTTGATACCTCTCTAGGGAGTCAGTAGTTCCAAACTCAAAATGACCTTCAAAAATTGCATCACTTTCATGTAAACTATGGCTATGTGTTGTGTTCCCTTCAACTCTGTGCAGGTCTGTTGCACTTTGGGGTTCTCTCTAGCTTGTCTCTGCAGGGCAGTAGAGATCAGCTGCCCTGAACTCCCCCAGACATTGCCCCTGCAGCCACTGGGGCTTCCTTGCACCAATGTCAAAACATTCCTGTCTTCCAAATTGTGAGGGCTGCTCTGTCCTCTGTAGCCTTCCTGCTCATGCACTTACCAGTCCGAATGAGCATATGTGCCTACCACAGTGCTTCCCAGGTTTTGGCTTTGTCTGTCTCCCTTTTCCTCCCTCACTTGAGTCAGGCCACTCTGTTTTGGAGACCAGGTCTTGGACCTTGCTCCCTGCCAGCCCTGTATGCTGGCACTGCTCATGGTGACTGTCTCCAAGCTGAGGAGAGGGGCTGTTGTTGTGATTTGCTCTTAACTTTTCAAGAAAGACATTCCTGCCTTTCTTTACAGTGGCTCAAAAGGAAAATTGCTTTGCTAAGTCACATAATTTGCAGAGAAAAGCCAAACACAGCTGTACCCCCAGGTGTTTTAACAACTCAAACTACTCTACTCTCTTCTCACTGGTTTCACCCTCCCTTTCATGATGGCTATAGGATATGCAGGGTTGCAACTTGAACTTTCACAACATCCTTCCAGCAGCTCTGGGCTGATGTGTATTGGTGGGGATAGTTTGTCAGGTAAATGGGAATGGATGGTCTGCAAAGGAGCTCTGAGAGTTTCTCAGTACCAACACAGATCCTCCCTACTGGGAACAAGGTGGTTTTGGCTTATGTGCTTCCTGTGGTGTGGAAGCAGAGACAATTTAAGATCACTGGGATCTGCCAGTTGCCCGGTGGCTGGATGCTCAGAAATGTGGAGCTCATCCTCTTGCTTTGGCCTTCAATGTTCCCAGGCTGAGTATGACAGTCTCTAGGGCCAGAGCATTTCCCTGTGTGAAGGCAGTACTGTGCAGTTTGCAGGTCTGGAGAGGCCAAGGGACTCAAGGAACGCTGAAAAGCAGCGAAGCTGAGGGATATTTGCTGGCTCGTGAAGGTTTCCAAAGCCTCTCCTGGAAAGTACACTCCTCTGTCTCTGCTGTTGCCTCCTTCACTCATCTCCTATCCCCACTTTCTGGGACACTGGTTTTGTTCCCCATTTGTTTGTGGCTCTAGAGAAGTCCTTGGGTGCTATCAGCATCTCTTTCTCTTTGGACTAACACAAGTTAGTCTGTTTTGCCTTATTTTCATACCTTTCCTATCAACACAAGTACCCTGGGGCATGGAGAAATCTTGCTTGTTTTCTGGCCCTTGAAATCACAGCTGAGGAGAAACCATCCATCTCAGGGCTATTATAACCAGCGTAATATAACCAGTGGTCAGGGAAATTTCTTGCACAGCAGTCTGTGGAGATGGGGACAAGGTCACAGCAGTATGATGGGTATCCTAAAGGTACACACAGCTTTGGTCCTCCCAGGTCTTCCCGTATGGTCCAGCTGGACCAACCCCTAGCAGAGAGGGATGGCGAGAGCCGGCACGTTCCTCTGCTGGCATTCATCCTTTGAGGGAATTGTGTTTGGAGGCTTCCTGCCTTCTCTGAGTCATGTCAAAATCAGTCCCAAATATTCTCTTTGAAGTTCTTCACACAGCACTGGAGCAATCTTGCCATCAAAGAACTTGCTGGAGACAGGCAGGCTGCTTAAAAGGCACTTGAGCGCTCTCATATCATGTTCAGACTGTATTAAAATTTTACCGTGCTGTTTCGCACCTCAGATGAATCGCATTCACTCCTGAAAAGCATCAGGGGCTAGAGGGGGAGGGTGCGATGTGTGAAAGGAAGGGGCTTTTGAAAGGGATTATTAACGCACAGAGATGTTTTGGTGTCTGATAGGGGCCCTGAATGGCAGCTCTGTGCTTTTTTATTCTGTGCTCATTAACAGTGAAGGGTGCAGAAGAGCTGAACACAGAGAGGGGAGGACATGGCTGCTGCTCAGGCAGGGATGAGCAGGGAAGGGGACGTGGGAACAGAGGGAGGTGGGTGCTGCCTCTCTCCCTGAGAGGCAGTTTTAGGTTACGAGTTCAGTGGCTGCCTCCCTTTGGGAGGCTACAATACGGCAAGTCATTTCTTGATGTGCAAACAATTAAAAAGAGAGGGGGTGGCGGTGTGGAAGATGGAGAAAGCAAACACCTCCTCTGGGATCTGGCTGTCTCTGCAGCTGCTCACCTACGGCACCTCTTGTAGGGGGGAGTTTCACACACAAAAAATTGCTGGAGGTATCAGGTTACTTGCAGGATGGAGTTTGAAAGTGTAAGAGAGCTGCCTTGAATCTCAGGGTATAAGGGGTATTCCTCACTCTTTGACATGGACACAGAATGGGTCTCTTGGGTCATACCAGGGTTTACAGTTGGACAAGGATGCCCCAGAGGGGCACACAGAGGGTCACTGGGCAGATCCATCACATGGCAGCTGGATAAAGGATGGGAGAAACCCTGGTGCTGCTCCTGACAGGGGATGATGCTTTTCTATTTCTGCTTACTACCAGAGCCACTAAGCAAGGGGGAGCAACCTCTGTTATTTTTTTGCAATGCTAATTTTCCTTTTTTCTTTGCTTGCCTCAGCATGCCAGGCACCAAAACAAGGGCTCTATATATCCTCTGGGTGTAAAATGCCCCCAAAATCGAGCCCTTATTTCTTTCCAGTGAAGCTGAAATGTGCTATTTGCCTTATCTAAAAGGTGGGAGGAGAAATGTGCACAGAGGATCTGTCTGCCCTGCTGCCACTCCCTCTGTCCTGGTTGATTTGCCACTGCCCCACGTCTTGTACTGACGCCTGTCACTCTGCTGACAACATGAGAGACAAACACCAGTTTGCCTTGGCCAGAAAACTTGCCTTGCAATGAAAAAAAAGCCAGCTCAGGGCTTTTCACTTGGAGAGAAAGAGAGTGAGAAGAATAGACTTGAAAGCAAATTCCCATGTTTTTTTGCTTCGGGTGAGAGCTTTTCCCACGCTCCATTGGAAGGAGTGCAAGGAGCAAATGTTTCCCAGTGCCTGTAAACACCAAACACTGCTGAGGAGCAAGGAAAAAGCCAGTCTTTTTGGAGAGAGGCAGAAATCAGCAGTATGCTCTCCTGCAATGCCTTGTGCCTGTGTGTCTACTCCTTCCATGCCAATGGCTTTTCCAGACCTAGCTGTGTTTTCTGGTTGTAGTGGGAGCATGAGACCCTGGAGTATTCTGGCATGAGGACAGCTGGTGTTTGCTGCTCCCCACAAAGCTGCTCCCCTGCACTGGAGGCTACTGCTTCCCTTGTGAGAGTCCCAGCTACTGGACTGGGAAGAGGCTGGTGGTTTTATTTCCCGAGATGACACCTGAGTAGGTGCTTGACATTTATTTGTGTACATGTATTTTGCGACCTGGTACTGGTCAAGGACCATTATCTTTCTCTGCAAGCCTTTTGCATCTCCATCCAAGGAAGGTTGAGAAGCCAAGTTTGGTTCACTGCAACTCCCATGCCAGTTGATTTGCATGGTTAAAGCCCTGTCCCTCACCACCCAGCCCTGGTTTGACTCCTGTCTTCAGAGTCACAAATTGGCTAAAACTGATCTGAAAAATCAATTAACATCTTGCCTTTTGGCAGTCATCTGAAGCCCAGGCTTCAGGAATGGCCTTTTGCAAAGCACCAAGTGCCTTGGGGCCCCCTATCCTTTTTGAGTCCATCTGCTTTCCACAGAGAGCCAGCGTTTAGCAGCCAGTCTCCAACAGGGCTATGCAAAACCCATCCATGTGTGGGAGAGCTTGCCCATGCAACTCGTACCTTGGGAACCGGTTCACCAGCTCTGCAAGCAGAGGCCTGCCTGGCAAGGGAGTCTCTGTGTCTCAGCACTTGAGGGGCTATGTGTCTTTAAAACACCCCGAGAGATGAGAGATTTGAGGGCAGCGTTTGGAAATGAGGAATCAACTGAGATTGGGGATGCTCAACAGGCATCCATGTGGATTTGGTTGAGCTTTTCAAGGAGACTCATGTAGGGGCAAGTCTGGATGCTGGTGCCCACTGATCTGTTTAGATATGTGGGCCCTGCTTCATCTCAAGATGTCTGGGAGTGCTTGGATATCTGTCCTGATAAATGCCCCAGCAGCCGGGTGAGTTTGCTGCTTTTCCCAGCTGGCAAAGCAAAAACCATTTGTGACAACAAAAGCCCTTCCCAGCAGTCCCAGTTTTAAACGTAGCACTAGTGTCCGATTGCTGGTGCATCTTAGCATCTTCTCATCAACAAAAACCATCTCCTTCACCCCTCCCCTTGCCTTTGGTTTTGCTCACAGAAAGCCATGACTATCCTGCATGCACCCATATCTGCTCCTGCGATCTCCCTTTGTTTAGCTGCCAGCTTTCTGCACCTGCGTGCACGCCTGCTCTCCCTCCCCGCTGTGGTTAGTCCTTCCTTCTCCCAGCCCATAGGCAGGAAAGTGGGTTTTAGCTGGGTCCAAGGAGTAAGGAAGTATTTGGCAATGGCAAGCATTCCTGCTCCAACGGCAGCCCAGTCATGGGTGGGATGGGGGGATTCAGGCAGCTTGGTTATTTATGAATGAAGCACAGGTTGCCCCATGATTAACCTCTGGAGGGATCCTGCCCACATCTGTCCCGACGGGAGCTGGAATATCCATGCTTCCTTTGCTAATTGAGCCTGATTTGTATTAGCTAATCCCATCCTCAAATCCCCCAGCTGTTCAAAGCTTAATAAGAGCAACCACACACTGGCTGGGAAGTTGTGCTTGTCTCCTGTTGGATCAGGGATTACAGAAACAAAGTGTGTGTGAGTGTTGGAGTGGGGTTTTTCTGCTTGGTTTTTTTGGGGGGAGGGGATGGGGAAGAGTTGGGGGATTTTTGGCAATCTGTAGCCAACTCTCATAATCACTATTTCCCTTCCCACAGAGAATATGCTTCATTAGAAAAAAGACTGGCATCAAGTGATGATAGGTGATATAAAAGCAGGGATGCACAGAGTTAATATCACTTAGATCCTGTGTGCTCCCTCTGTCATGGTGTCCACTCACAGGCTTGTTCCTTTTCTTGTATTCATCACTGGGACAGGGTAGTTTGGAGCCAATGGCTTGTCCTGCCCTTTTGCAGTGGGGTGCTCCAGGTCACTACTAGACTCTACATCAGTACCCCCAAGGTCCATGAAGTGAAGGCAAGAAGCAGATGAGGGTCTTGGCCAGCATGGGCTGCAAGGAAACAAACTGGATGGACCCATTTGAGGGTGTTCCTTCGAGTCCAGGAGGAACTGCAGCAGCCAGAACACCAGCCCAGTAAAGCTCTCCTCCAGAGCCTCCGCTTGAATGGCAGAAGATGTTCTGCCACAGTTTTGCCTATTAAAGAGAGGCAGGGACTGAATCATTAAAATCTTATCTATGTTACACTCATTTGCTTGAGCTTTTGTAGCCGCTTCTCCCACACAAACTACCTCAAGAGAGAGGGGACTGGAGCAGCTGTGGGAGCCCCTGGCCACAGTATACAAAGCCCACTTGTTATCAGCACTGTCATATGCCTCTCTGCTTCCTCCCCCTTCCCAGCTTCACTATAACCACTACATCCCAAATGCACAAGCTAAGCATCCATCAAAAGGGCTATTATCCCACAATTTCTTAACAGCCACTGTTGCTCTTGGGTATAGAGAACTGAGCTCCCCCTTTGACACAGTGCCCCAAGCAAAGGACTAGCGGTGCCTGTCACTGGTTGGCATACTGATTTGCAGATTGTCATGGCAGCCAGGGATGAGGGACTGCTGTCTGCCTAGGGTGGTTGGTGGTAGCAATTTAGGTCTTCACTCTAGTCCTACAAGGCAGACAAGTCCTACAGAAATCGTACTTTTGGCTTCCATATGTTAGCAGTGATGGTGACTCCCATGAAAGGTGGTTAAGAAACCACATTAGGGCTTCATTATTTATGGCTGATGCTTTTAATCTTCTCTTCCTGGACTGGAGCAGAAAAGGGGCACAGAAACAAAGCCACCAACCTCTGGAGTAGGAAAAGAGGCTGCAGTTCACAGAGTCGGTTTCCAAGGATGTGCACATTGATCTAAGCAACTGTTGACTGGCAACAGGTACTAACACCCCCAGGAGCCTGCTTTACTCTCTCACCCTGCAGGCAGCAGGTGCTGGCACTGGTTGCCCTTGGCTCCATCACAGGTGTGTTTTTTTCGTTGAGTATGAGCAGGCAAACTGGTGGCAGTACAGACAGTGCCACCCCACTTCCACACAGAAGATTTAGCAATTGTGACAGCATGGGCAAAGCTGGAATCCTGGCAGGGACAGGCAGATGCCCCAACACATCAGAAACCATAGCCAGGAGGAGATCTGCACACCACAGGTGGAAACTAAGATTTGCTCAGTCACATCATGTGGACCATAACTGATAAAAGGCATCACATTTTAAGTGTCCTGGAGTAAAAATCACTGTTAGCATCGGCAGTCTTGGGAACTGGGCATCTTTGCTGGCCATGAGTGATGCTGACTCCATCTCCAGAGAGCTTTGTTTCAGAGAAACTCACTGTATGTTTATGCTTGTTTGTCTTCCTGTTCTCAAGGGGTTACTCTTACAGATGACACTGAAAACAAGACTCAGTGATGGTCTCACTTCTGTAAGTGAGGGATGATGCTTGAAGCTCTGGTCAGCCTAAAGTTTCCCTCTGTGCTGTCAGGGTTGCTCTGAGCCATGTGCTCTGTTGCCATGACAGTGTTCTGGAAAACAATACATTGGAAGATACATGGCTGTCCAGGATACCAGAATTACAGAATTTGCTAAGTAGGATGGGATCATTGAGTCCAATCTTTAGCCCCGCACAGGACATGTGGTTGTGTCTTAGCAGGCATTGTGTCCTGCTTTTCCCTTGAGAAGGCTTCTTTTTTGCAAGTTTTCTTGGACATTGAGAAAATACCTAAAATAGACAATGATGAATACTGTACAGGAGAAACCACAGGACTTTACAACCATGCAAAAAACTATCATGCTTGGTCTCAGACCTCACAGAATATTTTTTTAATAAAAACTTCAGGTTGTTCAATTTTCCACTGAAATCTTCAGACATTAACATGATGACTTTATTAGAAAAAAGAAGCTTTCATTATCCCGTAATCCCAAGTCCTCTGGCATGGAAGAGGTTTTGCTACCTGGGATTAATGTCTAAGGAAAATTCACTCAGTCCAGTGCTGTTCCAGTATGAATATAGGATAAATTTTAAATTTGGCTTTCCTTCCCTAAGCTGTCCCTGACTCTTCACTAAGAAGGCATAGTGACAAAACGGTTGTGCTCTTATTGAAAAGAGTGGAGGGTGTTTTTAAAATTTCAGGTATGAAATTAACATACTTGAACTTGAGGAAGTTTACCATCCTCCAGGATTAGCCAGCCATATAGGCACAACCTCATCTGGGCTGGTTAGAGCTGGGTTCTTTAATTCAAACTTTCTAAAATTGTGAAAATGTCAGAAATTTGGGGCACTCATTTCCCACCTCATTTTTTCCCTCCCACAGATGAGATGATCTGTGATAGGATAGGGATTTCTGTCATGATGAAGGCATTTTTGAGAGAGAATTTACTTATATGACTGAGTGCACTGGTACTGGGATCCTGCATGCAAAAAGACATAGCAAATTGATTGTGAGGGGTTTGCTTGAAAGAAGAACAAGGAGATTGTTAAGCAGATGTCTTCATGACAATATGGCAAACTAAGTAGAGGAGTTCCCATATTTTCCTGTGGTTTTGCTAACTCTGGGGTCTCTGGACCACTTCAATAACAGATCAAAAAACAAGAGAGAGCATGAGCAGACAGCCATAACTGCAGAAGACCAGCCAGCCAGGATGTTTGCATGCAAAAAGCTTTACAAGCTGTGCTACTGCCAAAACTCCCTGAAGGAGAAGATGGGATGATGGGTTCCCAAGATGATTTACTGGGATGATTGGTTCCTGAGAAGGATTTTTTTCTATGATAAATACTGCGCATATCTCCAGTTTCTGTTTTTCTCTTTGGGGCTTGGGTTCTCCATTATGCAAACCTATTTGCCTTTTTAATCCACTATTTTCTCCTGAAATGTATGAGACTAGGAATGCCTTGTTGTACTAAAGGAGCTGTTACTTAAGCAAGGAACTGAGCTAAGCCCTGACCCGGGCAGGGGGAAACTGTTCTGTTTTGGTTTTTTTCTAGTTTCGAAGAATTTAGATGTTCAAAACTACACACCACCGTGTAAGTGCCAGAGTAAGGGAAGACCACTCCTTTTCCAGGCTGCCCTAAAGCATAGCTCAGACACTACAATGAACAAAACCTCATCCTGTTCCCTTTTAATGATGCCCAGCCTCCCACGCCGACAGGGGTTTGAGATGCTGCCTGCAGGTTTTGCACAGTGAGGTCAAATCCTGATTTCAGTTGCAGCAAACTTCTCTTCCTTCCACAGCATCTCCTCAGGATGAACTTCACCATGTCCTTGTCTGCCAGGGTCGGCAAGGATGAGAAAACCCTCTGTCTCCCGGTGCCATCCAGCTGGCACCAGTACCGTCCTGCAGGCCGGTGTCGGGGTGTGGGGTGGGTGCGTGTATAGGACCCTATGGGGTCTGTGCGGTTTGCTGGGTATGCGGGTGGTGGCTTCCCCCCGGGGGCTGATACCCACTGCTCGTCCCCGGGGCAGTGCGTGTCTGCGTGAGCCCCGCTGGCCGCGGGGGTGGTGCTGGGGACGTCGCCGGGAGCCCCACACGCCCCCGTGGGGAGCGGGCGCGCTTTCTGCGAGGCGGGGACGCGCCGGGGGCTCGGGGCCGCCGNGGGCTATGCTGGTGCCCACCGAGCATGCGGGCGGAGGGCGGGGGCTGGGGCCGGCCCGGCCCGAACCGCGCTCACATTCCGACCGGCACCGCCGGGAGCCCCGGCGAGCTGTGCCCGGTAAACTTTTCCCAGTCCCGGTGGACGTCAGACGCCCAGGAGGAACCGTCTGGCAGCCAAAGATGCTTGGGCTGGGAGTTTGTTTTTTTTTTTTTGCGCCGACGCATCCTTGTACCGCAGCCTGGCATCTCTCTCTGTCCTAGGGAACAGGTAGCTGCTATATCGTGCCCTTGTCGGTGTCCCGAGAGGCGCGGTGGCACCGGGGATGTCTCAGACCCGGGTCTTGGCTTTCGGCTTGCCCGGGGACAGACCCCGGTCGTGGCTTTCGGCCCCTACCTCCGGCAGATCGCGGCTGGTTCCGCCGCGTGGGTTGTTGCGGGTGGGTCGGGGTGCGCAGCCGGGCGTGCGGACACGGCGCCGCCTGCCCAAGGTCTGGGCAGCGAGAAACGACGGCTGGTCGGGCTGCAGAGAGGGAAACCCCGGGCTTTAAGAAACAGTTGGCAGCGCCAGATATTAAACCAGAAGTGAATAGTTTTTTCTGGCTCCGGTGCTGTTTCACTCCCACTGGGTTTTGTTTTTGTTTGTTGCCTCTCATCAGGACACTTGTTCAACTTTGGGTGGTGCCAGAGACTTCGTGGTAGCTCTAAAAGGATACAGAATATCCCCCGTCTATGGAATAGAATATTTTTAAAGATATTTTCCCTGCAAATATTGTTAATCTCATTGAAGGTGTTGGAATATGCCCGAGAGTGATTCACTGTCCTTTGGTTGATTCAAGCTCTGCAAAGTCCATGGAAAAACCTGTCTAAAACAGTCTCTTCCCTAAAAATAGAGAGACATATACCATTCTGATTTGTGAATCCCACTGATATTCGCGGTTTTTTCAGCTTTTCCAAGAAATAGATCCTAATTTATCAGCCTGCCAGACAGAAGGACTCTGCAGGTACTAATGCTTTAGCTGATCAAAGACAGCCTTCTCAAAAGTGGCATTTGAATTCAGGTGATGCTTGTGGGACAGTGGCTCTCCCCTGCCTTCACTTTGTCCCACCCAGGACAAAGCGAAGTTGTCTTAGTTATCTTCCTTTATGCCATGCAGTGTGGGTGCCTGTTGTACAGGCTGGCCAGGGCATCTCTGAGCCCAGAGGCAGGAGTTTTACTGAAGTGCAAGCTGGTTTAGGGGTGCATGCAACTGCAAAGATGTCCATAGATCTGGGGGTGTTCCAGTATGCCTGTGTGGAGGAAGTGCTGAAGGATCAGGCTGGTCAATTTTGCTCATGTGCCGTCAGGATTGGGATACAGAAGTTTATTTGCAGACTGTCGGGGAAGGAGCCTCAGTTTGCCTGAGGGAGACGATGGTTTAAGTTGGTTAGGCAAGAAGGGATTCTCTGGAGCCACGTGGGGGAATTGTGTGCCCTGACACCCATAGGAGCTGGCTACAATTTTTCTCATCAAGTTGCATTCTCTGATCTCTTCCCGAATCTACTGGGCTTTGTGGGAGTCCTCCTCTGAAGTATCTCCAAAGTTGTTAGTTCCAGGTAGCTACTGGCTGAGTGCAGTCAGACCTGGCCAGGAGGGGTGGGGTGGGGGGACAGAGGAATGCGGGAAGGAATGTCTTGTTCCTGGGGCATTTCCTCCTGGGGAAGGAAGATGGGAAGGAATCCTTGTCTGTAAGTAATCCAAGAGCAAAACGTTTCTCCCCTTGCAGACAATGAATCGTTTTAGCGAGCTGACACTGTTATTTGTGGCTCTTGGCAAACCAGATAAGAGCTTTCTGCCAGACACTAGCTGAAAGCAGTGCCAGCCCCAGCCTTGCTGATTGCCTTTCTCCGTTGCACTGGGTGGGAAAGAAGCCTTTGTGCACCACGGCGGTAATCACAGTGGTGCTTTTGGGTGAAAGGAGGTGGTTGCTGGGTCCCCTTAGTTACACAGTCGCTGATTTTGGTCATTGTATCTCAAGGCCTTTTTATTTTCCAGAGAGAGGATGCCACTTTGGAGAAGGAATTTTTCTTGCCTCTTTTTGCTTGTGTGGCTGTGAACAGGTATTTTCAAGACTCCTTTTCTTTACCCTTGATCTAAACCTTGCATGAGGCTAGTTATACATACTCACTAAACAGGGAATTAAGTCCTGTAGGAATGCTACTTGCTTGATGTCTTCTCTATTATAGAGCTATGTGTAGAAATTGAGGCTTTTCAAGTGATTGTGTGGGCTTTAGCTAAGTTGTGGAAAAAGTCTTGTAAACAATATGCCTTTGTGATGAAGGCAGAGTAAGTGTAATTATCACCTGTCCTATTAAAAATCTTCCTGTTTGAGAGAATAATCAAATTAATCAGACAATGTTGTGCTTTTCTAGATAGGAAATCTTTAAGAGTGGCTTGGGAGCAAATGCAAAATGAGCAGCGAAGGACAGTGCAGAAGATGCAGTGGGCTCTCAGTCTGACCCACGAGGATTTGAAGATGTCTGCGTGCAGTGACTTTGTGGAACACGTTTGGAAGCCTGGCTCCTGCAAAAACTGCTTCAGCCCAAAGAGTTCCCATCGGCTGCAAACAACCCCAGACGTGGGAGCTTGTGGTGTGCTCCCGAATGGAGTTAGGACCAAGCCTGAGAGCCTTGCATTTGAAGACGAAGGTTTAAATACTTCCCCCTTCTCAAAGCCAACAATTGCTGTGAAGCCAACGATGATAAACTCAGATGTTTCTGACGCGTGGGCGGATGTGAATATGAATGCAGGTCTGTCACAGGTAATGATTAATCCAGTCAAAGCATGACTTCCCGTTACTTACCTTGTCTTAGGAGTACTAGGAATATCTGTTAAAACTGTTTCTTTCCCTTTGGTTTTCCTTCTGGACTTGACTTGGGTTTTTAAGCCGTATATTGGCTTCTCAAAGAATCTTTCGGTGAAGCTGAATGAGCTGTTGCTCACAAGTCATGTATAAAGGAGCTTAAAAATACATTAAGAATGTCTGGGTTTTAAATGGGGATGCAGGTTAAAGTTATTTTCCTGGGAAGATTTGCTGAAAAGATGTCCTGTCTGATTGCAGTCAGTGCTAACGGGATCTATGGTCTTTGTGGGTGAGGAAGGAAGTGCCTTCCTACTCTTTGGGCTCACAACCTTTGCCAGAACAGTAATGCCTTCTGGGTGTAACCCTGCTGCCTTGCCTGCAAACTGGCAAGCCCAGTGGTTTGAGTTGCAGCCGAGATGGGTGGTGCACTCCTCATCCTGACCAGTTGATACCAGCACTGCCACAGCCAGGAAGAGTGAAGCTGCTGTTCCCCTGCCTGTGGCATAGGTGTGCTCATATCTCCCCTTGCTCCAGAGGAGAGTCAGGGCTCACTGCCTCTCTTCTTGGCCTCCTGTTGCTATCTCTTTCTTCTTTTAGGGGTAAAGTGCACAGGAGCACAAGCTGCCATCATTGTTGGGGTTTGATCTGTGCATGCAGATTTGGCCCTAGGCTGAGTTTTGTGCTATGGGAGTGGGTTCTGCCACCCTGGAATGGGAATTGCTTCATAGGCATGTGTTACCCTCTGCCTCTCCCATTTCTCCTTGGCAAGCAGGATAGATCTCCCTTGGATTAAGAGATTTCAGATATATTTCCCTGTCTGCTCCCCAGCCCCTACTGCTGAGCAGAGCCAAGCTGCTATCCCAGCATAAACTGTAATAGTCTGTGTCTGTGTTCCGGGGTCACATATTCTGGAGCAGTGTGAAATGAAATTAAAATAAGCAGAGAGAGGTGCAAATATTCCTTCCCTCTCTGAATCTTTAATTGCACGGTGATTCACAGACAGGATGACAGGTTGGACATGTTTCTGGCAGCGAACCCATAGAAAGATAAAGGAGAATGTCTTATTCCAGTACACTGCCATTGTTGGTAACACAAGGATTGCAAATGGTCCAGGAAATATGACAAGTATAGTTTTAGTAGGAGAGGTTTGTGGAAATTATTGGTGGGGTGAGCACAGAAAAACAGATGGTGAATGCCAGAGAACTGTTCTGTGGAACTGGACTTCAGGTTTTGCAGTTTGTATTTTGTGTTGTTTTTTTAATTTTATTTCTCTTTCATTTTGCATATGCACATCTTGACAGTGCACTTGTATCTTTGACCCATGCAGGTCAGCTGGGGCATGATTTCTGGCAAGCAACTCCTTCTGAAATCAGGAGATACGGAGCATAACTGCCTTGACAATTTTGGCAAGGGTGGTGTGAGAAAGCCCTTCCTTCACAACCTGCCCAGTGACTGCTTGTCTTGCTGTCCTCCTAGCTACTCCATGGTGGGTCTGCAAAGCCTGGAGAGCCAAGTGGAGAAAAATGTCTCCTTCCACAGCCTGGTACTTGTAGGCGAGGTAGGCAAGCAGGAGGACAGAGTCAAAGAAAAGTTTGCCCTGCCTCATCAGGCCCCCTGCCCTAATCCATCTGCCCTGGGGGACAGAAGCACCACTAACTCCGGCAGAAACCCTTCTTCCCAAGCCAGAGAAGGAGCAGTGCTTCCTTCAGAGGGCAACTGTGGTCACATCTCCTCCAGCTTTGAAAGCGAAGGGGGTGAGTACTGTTCAATCACGAACTGCCACAGAGAGCACCCCATCTCATGGGAGCCATGTTGCACAGAGGAGAAAGTTGCACAGTGTGAGAAGGAGAGTCATGTTCTCTGCAGATGGCGGCAGCAGGATGCTCCAGAGATTCCCAGTCCAAGTGGCCGAGCAGTCAAATTCAGTGAAGAGGAGCGAAGAGCTGTGAGCTTGTCTTTCTGCATCACAAAAGACCAGGGTGATCCTCTCCCCTATGCCCTGTGTTCAGAGAGAAAAAAGCTGTCTCTCCACTCTGAGCCTGCTGCTCTCCCTGAGAGCACAGGGAGCAGCAGGGCAGCTGCCTTTGCTTTGTCCCAACAGGATGAGGACTCTCCTCTCCATGGGGAGCCCTCTGTCACTGGAGGTCCCCAGTCTGCAGGTCTGAGCACCCCTCAGCGGGCTCTGGTGGAGCACACTCACCTCACTGAGCCAGCCCGGGGCGATCCTATCTATGCCGAGAGCACCAAGAGGAGGAAGGCACAGCTGAAGGCTGTCAGTGGACAGGCAATCACAGAGAAGCTAGCCCATGGCACTGTCAAGGAGCAAGCTGATGGGTCGTGGAGGGAAAGTGGCTGGGCTTTGGGAGGTGAGAAGGAATACCAGGACTCCACTGGCCAGGTGGCAGCAAAGATAACTATAATGGCGGCACACACTGAGGATGATCACAAGACAATATTCCTCAGTAGCCCTGACTCAGCAGTAGGAGTTCAGTGGCCATGTATCAGCCCCACTTCCCACCGCGATTTTAGGACTTCATCACCTGCTGTTGAGCCTGGACAGATTTTTCAAGCACCTGGAAGCGAAAACAGCCCAAAATTTCATGTGGCAGCTCCTTCCAAGACCTCACTTAGTGAGAGTCCAGCCATTCCCCCAAAAATGTCCAAAAACAACCAGCCGGGCAGTGAGGGGAACCATGTGCCCCCAGTGAGCTCCCCTGTGGGAAGGTTTGGTGATGACAGCAGCTGTGATGGGGCTGGTGTTCAGCTACTGCTGAGGAGCTGTACTGATGCAGGTGCCTTTGGAGCATCCCCTTCTCTGTGCGTCCATGTGAACGGGGTCTCTGTGGAGGAGTCCAGCAGAGGACTGGCAGGCTCATCCTACGACAGAAGGCAGAAATACTACACCCCAACGTGGACCAAGCAGTGCCGAATAGAGGAGGAGGAGGAGCATGAGGAGGAGCAGGAGCTATTAACCCACCCATGGGCAGTAGAAGCTGAGAATGGAAAAGCTGGTGCCGACCTTGTGGATGATGGTCCGATGCTGGAGAGCCAGACTGGGATCAGCAAATCTTCTTCTTTCTCCTTTGATTTCCCTAAAGACAAGAGTAATAGTATGGAGTTTGCACCACCTCCGCCACCGCCAAAAAAGCAGTCCAGGTACAGCCCCATGAGTGTGTGTGTGGTGGTCTATTAATGGTTTGCAGTTAGGATGTTTGCTGCAGGGGTTCATTGACTAGGAGGTGTTTCTTGTTCTTTTTTTATTCCTTTTCTGTTCAAAGGTGGGCTTTCAGGAGCGTGGGAGATAACTGCACAGCTGAAAAGCTACTTACCTTTTTACTCTGAAGAGCTGCCTGATCTTTGCAAGTCTTGGTTTGAGTGTTACATGCACTTGTAGAAGCCCTTCAGGTTACAAGATATGGCTTTGAGTCCCAGTATTCAAGTGAGAACAATATCTGTGCCTGGGATGGCTGGTGTCTCCCAGGTCATATTCATTCTCTCTTGACACGTTTCCTTGATGTCAAATATGATAGAAAATCTGATGTTGTGTAGGTGGAACTGGGTAACTTACCTTGATGCTAATAACCATGGCTTCCGAAATCTGCGTTCTCAGTTTGGCTCTGATGTCTTTTTGCTTTCAAAGTGAACAGTTGAAGCTTCCCAGGCCGGGCTCCTTCCCTGCAAGCAGGTAATTGGAGCTTGCCCAATGTGGGCTTGTTCTGTGTGGGAGTCACTTGGCTTCAAGCAGCCTCCCACTCACCCCTCTCCTAGAAGTCAGGTTTTCAGGCAGGGCAACAGCAGGCCCCAGAAAACAAATGTGAGTGAGGGAGAACTGTCCATCTGGGAAGGAAGTAGTTCTGCTAAGCAATTGAAAAAAACCCAAAAAACCAAAACAAGCTAACAAAACTATGTGTGCATTCAGCATCTGCAGGTGTGTATATCACAAAAAAAAAAAAAAGAAAAAAGTGAAGGTGAAGTAGGGGAAGAAAATTTGATTTTCTGCCCATGAATTAGGTTGTCTGAACATTCTGGAGGGATACTTTCACCTTCTGCAGGTGTCCTGTATTATGTTTATCAGTTTTGTTACCTGAAACTTCATTGCACAATGGATTTGACTCCAGCTGCTTGATTTAAAAGTCAAGAGAAGCAGGGATGGGTGTTTGAAGGAGGACTTGTTCTTGGGGGTCCATGGTCAAGCTTATGCAAAGACATCAGTGACCTCCACGCTGAGACAGTGAATTTTCAATCTATTTTGGGGTTGGCTAGCCTAGGGAGCTAGTGTTTAAAATTGACCAAGAGGTGAACAAATGAGGTTTCTTAAGGAAAGGGAAGAAACAAACAGGTGACTTCAGTTCTTAACGCTGGGCATCCTGCTCTGATGCTGCATCTCTGCTAGAGTCAGAGGAAAGGTCCACAAGCAAGTGACTCTGAGGCACATCCATACTCTCCTAGGGCTGGGGAGTCTGTGGACATATGTGTTTGTCCCTAATGGAAGAACCACTTCTTATGTAGAACCTCAGAGTGCCTCAGCCCAAGACATTCCCTGGTGGCACAGCTGCAAAGGCTCTCTTGGTGGATGGAGTTAAAGCCAGCATACACCTGGTTGTGGCACAGATGCCACTTGATGTCTTTTAGAAGTGTGTTGTATTTGCCACATGAGGTGGTGTTGAGGCCCAGTGGAGAAGATATGATGCTGTTGAGCCGTGATCATTTATGAAACACCAAGTTGCCTTCTGAAAATTCTCTAGAGCCTATCTAGAGATCCATTCCCCTGCAGAGCGGAGGTCAGCGTGCAGGCCAGAAGAGTGGTGGCACTCAAACTCAGAGGAGCAATCATGTAGAGCCCTTTGTTTGTACTGGGGGAAATCCCCAGCAGTGCTTGGAGCCTCCTTTGTGCCTTCATGGGTGCTGAGAGAAGACAGGACTCCTTGCTGTCTCAGGGTGTCTCCTTGGCTGGGTAACTTGGATGAACTGTTCTCCAAGCCAGGAGTATGCCCTGCTGTTGCCCTCCTTGTTGTGTTATAACAATCCGTCCTGAGGGATGCGGAGCATTTTCTGTTCCTTGAAGAGGCAGTTACTTGTTCCTGGTGTGATCAGGCTGTGTCAATTGCTTTTGACTCACTCTGAAAGCATCTGTGTGCTAGAAAGCCTACGTGAAAGCAAGCAGGGAAACTGAGGTCAGGGAGCATGTGGCATCCATGACTAGGATCTCTGGTAGATCCAGAAACCCTGCCAGATGGTTGAGGTAGGTGCTGGTTACCCTGTGTGGCTGTAGGGCACGTTGTGCTACAGATATTTGTCTCCTAAGGACCTTGATGCCTGCAGCCAAGCCGTGAGTCTCCTTACTCGAAAAAGCATATTCCTCCCTCTGGCTATCAAACGCCAGTGCAGGAGCAATGAGGAATGATCTGATCAGGCAGGTTTCACAAGCCAAGTAAACCCAGATGGTTGCTTTGTTTATTTGCTTTGAGTGTGCTCTTGTTTCGTCTCCAGCATGGCTTCTCTGAGTGTGTCAATGCAGCACCCAGGACAGTGGGAGGGATAGCTGCATGTACAGCTGGTAAAATCACCCTAGTGGGACTGTGTTACTCCAGGCAGTCGTTGCTTGCAGCTTTGGGTCATGACATGGCTCTGACCTGGTGTTGGAGGAACATGTCCTCTGTTCCTCAGGGCCTGCACCCAAATGCCTGAAGAAGGAAAATCACAGAGGTGATTCTCAGACACGTCCATATTCTCCTAGAGCTGGAGAGTCTGTGGACATGTGCTTGTCCCTTGTCAAAGAACTACCAATCCTTCTGCTGTTCTTACGTAGTACCTCACAGAGACAGAGTGCCTCAGCCCAAGACATTCTCTGGTGGCACAGCTGCAAAGACTCTTTTGGTGGATGGATGGAGTTAAAGCCAGCATACACCTGGCTGTAGCACAGGCTTTGTGCTGGGGGCTTAGCAAGTCAGGGTATATCTCATCTGGAGGAAAGGCATATAACCATCCTTTTTTCTTCTAGATCTTGAGCTGCAGCAAGGTATTTGATTTCATGCTGGAAAATTGTCTGCCTGTTTGAATTTCCTATTTAAACTTAATTGCTTACTTTAAAGAAAACTTGCCATGTGTGTTTGAACTAATTATAAAACAGAGAAAGAAAAAGGGAGTCTGTAGATTTTGTTTTGTTCATCTTGGCTCTAACAATTAGAAGGGAAAAGAGCTTTTACAGGGTAAATTCCTGTCAGACACTGAGGAAACTGGTTTTGGAGTAAGCTCTCTCTGAGGATGGTGGAATTAGGGGGGTTTAAAAGTTAACACAAAAGAGGAAAATAATGAATTTGTGCCTGTTTTACTCTGTATAAAGCTACTCTTGATATCTTTCAACTGTTTCTTCATACAGTCCTCTTCTGTTTGTTTGAAAGATTATAAGTATTTAATGTTTCCTTGGTCTGAAACAGAATGGCAAATGAATTTAATTACAAGAGGGAAGAGATTGGAAAGGGAAGATGGTGGCTGGTCCTCTTCCAAAAGCTGGAAAGGTAGTTGGCTAAGGAAAGGGCTTGCCAGGGAAACTAGGATCCCCAGGACATGTATGTGCAATGAAGATGTAAAGGTTCTTTGTTGTGAAATGCTCTAGCATGATCTTCATTTTCTTGGCACAAGGAATGAATCTTTGCTGAAATTTATGTCTCTCTTATGCAGAGAATCCAGCTAAATGATCTTTGTGGTTTCTTCTAGCCTGCTAAATCTTGATAGTTAATTTATTTCATGTGCCTCTTAAAGAAAGAAAACAGTGATGCTGCTTTGCATCTTGAGCTGTTTTCATCATAATTAATGCCACCTTCAAAAGGCAGTGCCCGTAGATAGCTTCTGAAATTTGCTGAATGCACACTGAATGCACTTGGGATAACAAAGCTGTGTAGCACAGCACTTTCCAACACCTGTCATAGCTGAAAGCAGCCGGGACAAAAGAGCTTGGGGTGTGCCAAGATTGCATGTTATGGTGCTGCTGCCACTGCTTGTTGCCAGAGGGAATAGAACACAAGAGTGTTAGAGAAAAACTATAATGTTGGGAATTGGATCGCCAGGAGAAGAGCCAGGTGTTGGGAACTGGATTGCCAGGAAAAGAGCCAGGATTGTTCCTCGCTGAGGAGGCAGTGCTGGCTGATGGGAATGTGCTGTGTGTTCCTTGCCAGGAATCAGTCTATGACAGAGCAGCACTGTACCCGAGGCAAATTATTCCTCTTTTCTTTCCAGTCCCTAGTCACCCGTTTCTCTTTGGCGTTCAGTGTCAGGGTGTAGCCCAGTAACAAAAGCAGACTGGCTTCATGGAAGTGCTGTGGCAATTGCAAATGCAATTGGAAGTCACACAGGTCCCAAATTTCGATCGTTTTCTGTGATTATGGGTGAAGCAGGTACTTACTGTTCGATCTAGGGCAAGCCAGATTTATTATTATTAAAATAACAAATTATAATAAATAAATTAGAAACTCTGGATGACACAATTAAGTACACAATTAATTAAGTAAATAAAACAAAGAAGGGACGGTATGGCTCGAGCAGGAGAGAGAATTATGCTCCAGGACACGGAGGGGATACACCTTTTGGATTCTCCTGGTGGTTTTTGTCTGAAACTGATCAGGAGTTTCTCATGCTGCTTCTGCCAGTGAATAATTTTTAAAAGGTAGTGATTTATCAGCCAATCTTTTAGGAGAGTTTGTTTCTTTTAGACTGTAAGTTGTTCACTCTTCTGTGCGTTTCCTGTCTTACCACTTAAAGTGCAGAGTTGGAAATTGAAATGAGATTTTTTTATCTTCTTCGCCACATCAGAGTATTTTAATTTTTAACCCATCTATCATCTTAATTCTGCACCCCATCTGAATTTTCCGGTGCATCTCCAGACTCCAAACCCTTGTCTCAACTTAACCTGCTCTACATAATACTTCTTTGGTGCAGGGAGAAGTGGTGTACCCCTGTAAACAGAGCTAGGAGTGTTTCAAAATCCTCTCTTTCCCTTACTTCAGTTTTGGTTTCTCCACATTTGCTAGCTCGTAGCAGAAAGTTAAGTACAAATCTATGCTCCAAATGTCGTAAGCTCCTGTATGCTGGGTTTTAATTTCCCTCTGCATCCAGGGGAAGGTGCTGGAAGAAACAGCAGTGAAGAGTGGAGAAAGATATAATTATTCACATTTCATAACAGACAAGCATATGGTACAATGATGCTTTCTCTTGTGTAATAATTATGCCCAGCCATATGTTATGTTTGATGCTGTAATGCAGTCTGGCTTTTATCTCTTCTGTGCATTAGTTCCATTATTTTATTCTGGGAGGGGGTATCTTGTTGACGTTATCACCAACCATTTCCTGGAGTGCAGTTCAGTTTGTGGCAATCTGTGTGTGTTCTCTGCTCTCCTTTCCCTGTTCCCCTGTCACATGATTTATAAAGCTCAGCACCAATGTTACCTGCTCAAGTCCTGTCATCTGTGCCAAGAAGGAGCGACCCCTCCTCTGGCACAGAAAGGCTGGGAGACTCCCATGATGGGACTACAGAGCAGGCACTCCTTGTGATCAGGTCTCTGCTTTGGGAGAGGTGTGCCTTGCAGCATCCTCCACTTTGCTGACAAAAGGCTGTGCATGTAATGGTTGCTGGAAAGGAGCAAGCAGGAGCCTTGCAATTCTTGTGCCTCAGTGGCCTTCTCCCACTCGCAAAACTTCCTGCCTCTTGCACTTGTGGAAGACAACCAGATCTGCATGTCAAATCTCAGACAGGAAATTCAAGCCAAAGGTATGTCCAGCATCCAGGGGTTCCTTGGGCAGTATCTGAAGGCATATGTGTCTGCTGGGGTTAGACAAGCCATGCTTTGGTGCCCACTTGCACTCTGAGAAGCACAAGGCACACAGCTGGTGATGCTGGAGTCCTGCAGCAGTGTCAGGTGGGACCCAGATGAATTAAGAAGTGTGAGGTTAAACACATGGCTACAGCTTGAATGTGACTTGTGAGAAAGACAAAGCATGCCCTGGTCAGGGATGCAGTGTGGGACATGGGAAATGATCCAGGTCCCTTTCCAATATTCCAGAACTCCATACTGTGGGGTTTGGGTTATTTTGGTTTGGTTTATTTTTTTTTACAAGACCTCTCTTTTCAATCTTGACCTGTTTTAGGCAGGACTGTGGGAATCATGTGGAAAGTCAGCTGTATGAAATTGTTTATGATGGGAGAACTGGGGAATAGTGAAGAGGAAGGGGTTGCCTGAATAAGCTAGTGTGTTGCATGGAGGATATTGAGTAATTGAAGTGTATTTAAAGCCACCAGAATAATTTGGAGAGCTGGAAATCTGTGAAATCTTATGGGTTTAAGTTATTAGATTGGGAAGGCTGTCTCTTGTGACTTGTTCTTTATGCATAGGCACATGAAGAAGGCTCTGGTGCTGCTCTTGAAGTTGCTGGTTACGTCTAAGATGCTGAGCAGACATTTCTTAAATGGATATAAATTAACCACTGTTACTGAAGGGGAGTGTAGCCCACAGATGTCTTCAAGCCAGAGATGGGGGTGGAAATCTCAATGTTTTCTTTATGTTTAGGATGGGTTGATGGTCTTTATTTACAGTATCTTTTGGTAAAAAGACAGAAAATAGCCAACTGTGCCCTTGCACTCACATGCAGTGGAAGGAACACTAGCAAAGCAGGGGTAGTTCAGATTAGCTGTAAATCAGGATCTCACAGGCTGTCGCAGCGATGAGCTGTTCAGATCTTGGATTGGAATTTCACTGAAATGGGAGAGTTTGACCCTAGCAAGTGTTTTCAGTAATTTTTTGGTATAGTGGGTGGTATTTTGATGTGTGCAGGCTGCAGCTTGGGCTTCCAGCAGCTCATAGGAAAAGAGGGAGATGTAAAGCAGAGGTATTTCCAGGAGGTATTAGCTGGCCCGGCTGTAACATCTGAAACAAGAGCAGGATGTCGTTTAAGCGGCAAACAATTTCTATTTCGGTGCGCCTATTCAGGAACTGCATTTTACATAAGTCACGGCGGTACAGAGAGGAAACGGGGCTTTCTGTACATCTGACTTCACCATGGCATTGAGCTCAGCAAGGGCAGCAGCCAGCACAGTTCTGCCAGATGCTGTGTTGCACCCAGGTTGCTTGGAGGAATAGGTGTGGCTGTGCACCGTGGACCTTGGACCGCGCTGAGCAAAGTCCCATCTCTCTCTGAGTGCGGGAATGGTAAGGCAGCTCTGTGAATTTGTGTTTAGTGATGGGAAAGAAACAGAAATTCACCAACTTTTCGGGGGGGCTGGGGGGAGAATTGTATTGGAAAACATCTTGTCTGTGCAAATTAAGACCATCTCGCTTGCAAAATCTTCTTTTCTTATGGATTTAAATGCTTCTTTGATTCTTGCCAGATCAGACAGTGCACCCACATGGGTGTGCACCCTTGTGTTTTGTCCACCCAAATTATTAAAAGTTAGGCATCTGAGAAGTTATAGGATAAAGTTCTATCTTTATAGTAAAAAAAACCCAAGTATTTAAGTGGAGGTGGTTGCTTTCAACAGCATTCGTTGTAACAGACCTAAACCCCTCCATCTCTCTCTCTCTCTCTCTCTCTCTCTCTCTCTTTCTCTCTCTGGTTTTTTAAACTGTAACTTGTGTGGTGCATTGTGAAGTTTTGTAAATCATCCCTGAGAGGCTTGCTATTGTAAATTCATCACTGATGCAAGACCAGTGTCGCTGCCGAGCCATACCTGAAGTGGCTCGTAGAGCCTTATTTTCATCATCCCCTGAGTATTTTTAGACCAAGGCTGCTCAGGCAAATGAGGAAGTCTGGCAGAAGTTTCTTCCGGGCTTCTCATACACTCTGCTCTCCATGTGGTGGTGTGGACATGAGAGTAAGTGCTTTGTCTGGATTGGGAATGAAATATTTCTCCATCTTCAAAGAAAAATCTCTTGTAGGTTCTGCTGTGCTTAGGGGTTTTGGACGAGGAAGGATCCCATGCATGTGAACAGGGTGCCACAAGAAAATCATTGTGTATGTCTTTTGTTTGTCTTTCTCAGCAGCCATTCAGCCGTCTGATTAGGAAATGCCGGATACCTTCCAGCAAGATAGCTGGTGGAAGTCCTTTTACTTCCATAGCAGTCTACCACTAACCTTTTTATGTTCTTAACTAAATGGATTGGCAGTTTTACCTAAAAAATGTGTCCTGATAACCTTTGTTTGCAGGCTGACAGAGTCTGAACTGTACCAAAGCTAAGAGTGTTTATGCTCTGCTGTGCTGCCTGATTTCAACAGTTTCTCTTGTTTTCCAAGGCAGAAAAAATGAAGAAAATGCAGAGGAAATTCTTTATCTTAGCAGAAAGTCCTGCTTGCCTGAACTGATCACTTAAACTATGACCTGGCAGGTTATAAGCCCAGTTTATGATTGGGTTATTTATTTTTTTCAAGTGGAAGCTGCATGAAAAACAGTACGTTTTACATTAAAGACTTCATAGGGGGTTCTGAGTTTGGCAGAGATTGCTGAGTTTGCTGCAGAGATGCTTCTTCTTTTGTAAGGTGTCAGTTATTACTGTGATGCAGTTGGAGACAACAGCTGCCAGGGATGGACTCTTCTATTTATCTGTCTGTAATGAAGGAATTGGGCTCAGACACCCAGCTTGGACCTACCTTATGTAAAATGGGAGGATTGATGCTACTCCCTTCCCTTGAGAACTTTACTGAAGGCAAACACTGGTGGGTCCCCGCTTCCCTGTGGCAGTGGCCAAAATGTGATGTATTCCAGAACCTCTCATGTGCTAGGCAAAGGAGGTTCAAACTGGGGCTGAATGCTCTTGGCTCAGTGGCTTTCCTTCTTTGCTCAGGCACAGCTAGTTTGTCATGAGGGACTGGCATGGTGACTACAAGCCTATAACCTGCCCAGAGTCAGTGGAATGCAATTCCCCAGGTGCTGGAGGAAGAAGAAGAGTGCACAGGAAAAAGGTGCTCTGGTGTGATAGAAGATTGCATAGTGTATGGATAGGCAGAGACCAAGCTGAGGCTGTTCTTAGATTGAGTCTCCATGCACAACTGCATGCAGGGTATATTTTGCCATCTTTCTCCTGACTCTTCTCTTTCACTCCCGCCAGGCACACTCTCAAAATGAACCCAAATAACACTGAGTTGGAGAGAATCAGCAACAGCTCTGCCGAGAGCCTCAGCCCACCTTTCAGGAGCGTCCATGTCAGTTTCACGGCTGGCTCCAGCGACAGCCTCGACTCAGACACACAGACTGGGAGTGATGGCAGTAAGTGACCATTGGGTATGGGAGAGATAGCTTTGTACCTGAGGCCCACTACTGGGACAGCATTCTCAGAGCAGGGATCATGGGTGTTTGATCCCCTAGTTGCCCCAGCAGCCCTTCATCTTTCCACTTCTCCTACCCTTCTGCCTCTTGATGCACTTAAGATGAATGTGGCAGAATCACACTAACATCATGGACTTTTTCCTCTTTCATTTGGCAAGTGCCAATATCACCCTGTAGCTCTCCTCTTGTCTGTATAAAACCTCCATCTGAAAGTAATTGTCCTTATCCTGCTTGTGCTTCATACACTTCACAAGGTCACAAGAAAGTCCTTCACAGATTTGAGGAGTACCAGGAGTCTTGGGCTACAGGTGATCTTTCTCTCATTGTGTTCCCAGTTATTTCTTGAAGGGGAAAAAGATCTGCCTGCACTCGCTCAACTGAGTTAAAAAAATACTTACCATGAAGTCACCTTTTTTCATCAGTGTGTAACTTAGACATGCACTAACATGTTCAGCAACTCAGAAAGTATTTCCTTAGAGAAGGCAACCTTCATGTAGTGGAAGTTCTGTCTTTCCAAGAGCAACAATGTGCAGCAATAAAATTAAGAGCCAGAGCTCTGAAAACTCCATTTTTCCACTGCTAACTTGGAGTCTGAGTGTGAGACCGTGCCAGGAAATTGTACACGGGGTAAGAAAAACTTATATATGTTGGATCTTTACCTTCTGAGCGCAGAAGCAACGCGCTGTCAAAATTGGTAGGGACGAGAGGATTTCTCTGCCTCCACTAACAGAAGCAACTGTTTAAACTCATCACAGGAAAGATGAGTTTTTAAATGAATACTCAAATGCAATTTTTCTTGCTGATGCAAGCATGAAGCTATGCAGTCGATCACCGAGTGCGGTGGGCTCAAATTAATTTGTTATGTTGTCAGATGTTAAAATACGAATACGATCTTTTAAGCCCTTGACATTCAGAAGGACTCTATGCTGAAGGTGCAAAGCACTGTTAGAAAAGCTGTGAAAAGGTTTAATTCATTACTTTGTGCTTGGGTCAGAGCCCAGCAACATATAAAAAAAATTTAAGAGCAGTTTGGCATTTGTGGGCTAGGCATGTGGACTGGTTGCCAAAGATTCTAGTGCTGACGTTTGTTCCCTAAGACTCTTTCAAGTAAATCTTGTCTCATGAAACAGAGATTCAGCTGCATGTCCTGGCAGAGATGCCTCTGTTGAGGTGCTCTTGGGCTGCGTGCTGAAGAATTTCTCCTGGCTGTGTCCTCTGTCAAAGCCCCCTCAATGGAAGTGGCAAGAAGTGCCATGCCGAATGATCCCTGCCTGTGCCTTTTTGACAGCATTTTAACAGAGAGAATCTTTCCTGTGGATCTGTTAAGGTGTGATGAAATGTTTGGGTTTTTATTAAAGCTTGGGGCATGCATCTCAGCTGTTGAGCCATTATGATTCTCAGCTGGAACTGGAGAGCAGTAACTTGCTGGGTGACTGGGTGAACAATGTAGCAGACACCTGGGGCAAGGGTACAACAGGAGTCAGATAGCTCGGCACCCAAAAACGGGAGCAAAAGAGATGTCCTCATTCACATGTCCTACAGAGCTGTTTCTGAGCATATTGTAAGAAATGGGATGCCAAAACTGCCTTGCATGGGCAGCTCATCTTCTGCAGAAGCCAAAATCAGTGCTGTGTATTCCTGAGGTATCTCTCAATGATGTTGCTGTGATGGGGTGCCTTGGCAGTGCCATACAGGTAGCCTTGGCAGTGGAGGGCACAAAGGAAAATTAACATTGTGCTACCAAACCCTGGTGGGCAGGGTCAGGACAAGGGCCAGATTGTGCCAGCATCCACTCTGGTAGCTGAAAACTAGGGGACCTGCCCTTACCTCATGTGGTCTCAGGTGGTGAGCTGCTAACAGAGATTGCTGCTGTAGCACAGCTGGTACAGCTTTGAGTCTGCAAGTGACATGCTAGGACAGGCTGGGAGCTCAGGGATCTGAGCCCCTGCACTTGGAGGTTGTGCATGATTGTTAGTGAGTCACTTGGGTTATGAGGGAGACAAGTGCCTGCTGCAGGCTGATATGAAACTGCCCCAGGGTCATTCCTGAGCAGACAGAAAGCGCCTGTGAGGATATGCTTGCTGGCAGCTGAATCCTTATCACCAGCTTTGTGAGGAGTAAGAATGTTTTGTTACCACTCTGCAGTTTTAAAAGTTGAATGTAAAGAAAGCCATAGATCCTGCTATCTGCTAAGCTTGCTTGGAGCTAAACCCCACCATGCACCTTTCAAGGTCTATGCTTGCATGCAGGTTGTTAGCAGAGCTCAAGTTTATCAATAGTCTCACTTATCATTCAAGTGGCATAGAAAAATTCACTTAAATTATTGCATCTCTTCTTTTCCCTCTACTCCTCACTTGTTCTGTCTCCATGACCTGAAATTACTGCTCTTTATTTCAATGTTAAATCACCCTTTTGTCCTTTTTTATGATCCAGCCATCCCAACCCAATTAACATGCAGATAGTATGTGGAGCTGCTTGGGGTTTAGTGGTATGTAGTGGGGACAGCCTCCTCTCTGAGCAAAGAGGTCTGGCAATAAGCTGGGAGACTGGCAGTGGGAGGAGGCAGATTTTCAGGAGGATGGAAATTGACAAAATCCCAGGCTTTGCTCAGTGACCCTTACCCAGTGTAAAGCAGAGAGAAAGGTTCAATATATTTCTTGCGCTACTCTGGTATGGCTGGAGCTATGTAGGGTGAGTCACTCTCTCCTTATCATGCCATGCTGCTGAAGCACTGGGTGGCAGCTCCCAGGTGAAACAGGCTGTGTTTAAAAAACTGTCCTTGTATTGAGTGCTTCATTCTTACCCCTCTCGGAGATGACATCACAGGTTAAATATTCACCTTCTACTACCTTTTTACTACAGTATATGCAGTTTCATAGGGGAGTGGTTTCGGGAGTGGGGAAGCACATTTCTCTAGATGGCTGGTTGCAGCCTGCTTTACAAACCTTCTGTATTACATTGGATTAAATCCCTAATCCCTTCAGTGAAACTTTGCAGTTGGGAATAGTTGAGGACTATGCACTGGGTTCAGATGTAACCTGGCTTGCTGCTGTGTTCCTAGCCAGGGCCCTGGGGGTGTCAGGAATATGGAGAAGGACCTGTGCTCCCAGCCTGCATGGGCTGCTCATGGCATCTTCTTGTATGTTGCTGTCTCGTAGGGCACTCATCTGAGCCAAACCACTCGCCCCCTCCAGCTGAGAACCAAGTGTTTGCACCTGTCCCTTTCCTTCCTGTCTCCAGTGAGGATGGTCCCTCCTCTGCCCCCAGCTGTCCACCCCCTCTGCCCCAGAAGAAGACAGTGATCAGAACAGTGTCCTCTCCAGACGGCTTTTTTGGGGGACAGGCATCTTCAGGCAAAGCAGCTGATGCTGCCACCCCCAGGCTGAATGTCAGCCACTCAGAGAGCAATGTCTGCCTCCGAGGGGAGCCTCCCTTCATCCACCCAGCCAGCCTGGGAGGACGCCCTGGCACTTTCTCCTCCTCCGAGTCCTTGGAGAAAGGCTCCAAAGGAAACAGCTACTTGGGCTCAACCAGTGGTAAGAGCACAGGGGCTTGCATCCCCAACAGAAACCTCCAGTCGTTTTCCTCCTCGCAGCTCAGTGTATCCAGCCAGGTGTCATCGGCCTCCAGCCTCCACAACCTCCTGAGCAACATCGACAGCAAGGAGGGGGTGTACTCCAAGCTGGGGGCCCTCTATGCCGAGTCCTTGCGTCGCCTGGTAGCCAAGTGTGAGGACTGCTTCATGCGGGAGCAGAAGAATGAGCTGCACTTCAGTGAGAACAACTGGTCGCTCTTCAAGCTGACGTGCAACAAGCCCTGTTGTGATTCAGGGGATGCGATATATTACTGTGCCACTTGCTCCAAGGACCCTTCTACTACCTATGCTGTGAAGGTAAGTCCACACCCAGGCTTTACCAGCTGGGAGGATGAGTCAGAGAGCTGCGGGGTCCAAGGCTGCATGAGAGTCCATAGTAGCTGAGCTGGGACTGAACCTTCAAACTTATTTTTCCCCCCTTCTGGTGCATGGATTTGAGTGAAAGCATGAGAAGCAGACTTTGCAGTATACCTTTGAGAAGCACTATCAACACACAACAGCCTATTTTCTCTGCTTGTATTTCTCACAGGTGAAGTTTGGCAAGCAAAACCACTTCCAAAATTGCCACTTTTCCCCTACCACTTGCAAAGGTTAATTTGGAGAAGTAGTTTCTGTTGTAACAAATGCCAGTCAGATGCTTATTGCTAAAGGGGTCTGAAACCCAACCAGTTTCTCTCTAAAAACATCTTTGTGCAAATACTCTGTTGTAAACTCAGAGGCATTCACCTCTGATGACACAAGCTGATGAAAGGCTGTTCAAAAGACAGCATTTTTGCCTCTGCCTGCCTTTTAAGTGGAAGGTCTGACCCAGAAACCATGTGAGTGCTTATATGATCCTGAAACTACAGGCGATAAGATGTTGCAGATCCCAATTAAAGAATGTGAGGCTGACCCAGACATGCTGTGTAAGGTCAGGTCTGAAATATTTTCCTGTAACTCTATGGAATACATGTTTGAAATGAAAACTTGAGGTGCAGTAGTTCAGTTCTTTGAAACCTGCATAAGTAAGCTTATCCAACCCGTTCCATAGACATCCTGTGGATTTTGGTTCTTGATCCATGTTACTACTTCAATACAGAGATTTTAATTTTCATTTTCATTATAACTTACACTAGGAGCATCTCATTGCTGCTTAGTCTTCAGCTTGTTTTCAAAACCTATAGTAATTCCCAAAAAAGCACTGTCAGAGATACATTAAGCAAGGAAAAAAGTTTCCACCATTATGAAGCTTCAGGGGATGTTTGAGTTAAGTGACAGCTTTAAAGCCAGTTTATATACTAAAGGAAGTACAGTCACTCCAGCAGGGGGATTGTAAATAACCAGAGTGGAGTTAGATGAAATCTTGCACCAATACCCCTAGTCCAACACTCAGAGCTGCAGCTTTTCTTGTTTGTTATACCTAAATCTGTTGCAACTCTTCCTGAAGCCTCAGAACTGTGTAGTGAACTGTTGTGTGCCTTTTCAGTCTGTGGTTTCTGCGGCACGCACAGACCTTTGCTTTTGCCTGCTGTGTTAGGTGGGGTTCAGTGGCTCAGCTCAATGGCTGTAGTGCATAAATTCTTGCTGAAGCAGAAACAGCACATATCAACTTCTTAACAGGACTGTACTTGTGTCCCTGCCTCTTATGTGGGCTTACTCTGTGCCCTTGGTACACTGCAGAGTATCTTTAACAAAGCCAAAACCATTCCAACAAGGCCAGCATAGTGATGTTGTGTATGTGTTTACCCATGTTAATG
>VYZS01037817.1:2160-22908 GCA_013400695.1 Neodrepanis coruscans
ATTTGGCCCTTAGGAAGGACCTGATTCAGTCACACTAAAACATAGATAGAGATAGCTAGAGCTTGAAGAAAAGCAGGAAAATTTCAAAGGATGATGCTTCATATTAATTTTAACCATATTCAAAGGTTATTTAGGTGCCCAAAGGTACAAGTAGGTGTTCCCTGGGATTTTCACAAACATCTCAGGACACTTTTAAAAATCCCAGTGTTGCATCACCTGCATCCTTAGGTGTCCAAACACTCTTTGGCTAGGTTTCTTGACTCTTGCATCCTCTCTCCAAGGTTACACCAGTATTAAGCAAGGCAAATGTTAGGCAGCTATTTTGACACATACCCCAGAAACAGCCAATGAATTCACAGTCTTTAACTCTCGTAACACAAATTTTATACAAATGGTGCAGCTGGGATGCAGATCACTTCCCAGGTACATCCTCAGGTTTCCAAGATGTGTTTTTTTATCACTGTATCTTTTTCATCACCTCATCTGATTTCTCTGGAAAGGAAATGTGGGTGCACAAGTCACAAGATACCTGAGCACTCTGAGTGGGTCCCTATTTGAAGGATTTGGGTATTCAGTAAACAAGGGACCTCAGTCAGGAAAACATAGCCTGCTCTACCTTCCTGTCTCACAAGATGACTGTCAGATATTTAGGGAGACCTGCTCATGGAGCTACAGACCTAGAACTTTATTTGAAGGAAAAACTTTACAAATAATTTTTAATAACAAACACATTTGAGGAAAAATTGCTCTTTTTGGGGACAATTAATAAAGAAGAGAGGTACAATTAATCAGATAAATTATCCATTATGAATTATTCACATAATTTCAAGATGAAAATTCTAATTTATTACCCTTCCTTGAAGCACAAGAGTATGTGAAAACTTAAAAAAACTAGTCTTTGTTTAAAAAAAAAATCAAGTTTAAAGTGTATCACTTAGGCGTTTCTCAATCTTTAATAACTCAGTTGAATGAACCTTGTCAGATTTGTAGTTACACTAAATTAATTACAGAAAATGAAACTGGGACCATGTAAACTGAAGTCACCACCAGTCCTTAGGCCTAGCTTGAGTCTTACACACATGCACACATAGACAGAACTTTCTCAGAGGCTGCTATTGTTAGAAAATAAAATACTATCTATTACCTGGCTAAAACCAAAACATTAATTGTGTGGGGGTTTTGTCATTCTTTCTCCCACTGTCTGTTCATCTGCCCACTCTGTGGTGCCAGAAAGGCTTCTCAGTGAAATACTTTGAGTATGGCCATCCTTCTTCATTTTATCCTGTCTACCTGTCTATCCTGGACATATACATTCATTGGTATTTCTTTGAGAATATCAGGTTATTGCAATCACTTTTTCTTGCCTGGATGCTTAGGATTTTAATTGGGACTTAACATAATTTTTCCCAGTTTCAACAAAAAGACCTTTTCTGCTGACACAGATGTAGGATCCCTTGGTTCTTTCTGTAGTTAAGTTTTATAGATTCAGAATCACTTAAAACCATAATTCATTTGTCCACATGAGATTTAACACATGCACACACAAACCCCCAGAGAGCAACCTGCTATTCTGATCTGTCCTTACTTGCACTAGGACAAATGACAGCACATTAAGGAAAGCATTAGTTTTGTCTTAGCCTAACAAATTTTACATTATGAACCCATACTTCTTAAAGTCCCCATTGCCTGAATATCCTTGTCTTCAAAACAAAAACAAAAAAGGCATTTTTTCATGTAAACACAAAGAGGTTTTCAGCGGAGGAGAGGAAGCATAATTAAATGTTGGGGATGAGGTCATAGATCCACTGTGTAAAGTTTTCGGCACTAGCCTTATTAGGGTACTTTCTCATGCCAGTTTTTCTGTTCCTATGACTCACAGCACCATGGTTTAGTGACAACAAAATTATTTATGAGTCTGGGCAAGGAATGATCACAAGCTCTTTGTTGTACTTGTCAAATATGTTTCTCACCAAGCCCACATCAGGGTCCTCTATGTACCTGCAGCTGTGTGAGGGCAATGGACCAACAGGATGGATGGGGAAGGGAGAGGCAGGGAAGGCTTTGTGAAACTGATGTGGCACTGTAAAGACGAAGCATCATATAAGTAACCCTTCAGACTTACTTCAACATACATATGAACTGTGTGAACAATCTTATTGTTATTGGACACTGCAAAAAGAAAAGGCTCTATTTGTATAGAGAACTGCTGGAAGCACAAGAGCTTTGTGAGTAGTAGCAAGCAGCAAACTGGGCCCACTTTCAGCATCCTAAAGCAATAAACAAATAAATAAATACACTGCTGTAAATTTGGACTGTATCTACATTTTCAAAGTATTTTTTGCCTGCTCTGAGCTTATGCTGCAGTGGAATAAATGCTTATTAAAGGCTCATGGCAATATAAAAAAACAAAAACTCAATACTCAGGTAGTAGCCAAGAAGAAAGATCATAAATTAAGAAAGATCAGAGCAACTGAAGTAAGCAAAATTAAGTTTTGTTTTGGAAGCCTACTAATTCTAATGGGGTTAGAGGTAAGTATTGTTCATGCAAATAGGCTGTGCAGAAAATCAGGCTCTCATCACGGATGGTAAATTAACCTTACCTAAAAATAGAGTGTAATAAAAAAGGGAAATTTTAGACTTGATATCCAGGGAAGAGCCTTTTGTCAGATTTTTCTGTACAGTGAAATAACAGCCAAAGTAAATGGCAGAATTCACTTGAAACATTAAAAAAATAGACTGGCAAATGCATTAGAAAAGATACTACAGAAAAATACCCTGTAGTGCCTGGGAATGCTCCAAATGACCTTTAGTAATAGAACTTCTGCATTACTGTTTTGTTTCTCCCTTTCTGAGCCTGTACATATATGAGCCCATGTATATTTTGCTTTGGCCCTTAAATGAGATTGCATGAAACATATCAGCTGTTAGAGAATAGATATTGCTAGTGTGAGGTGATTTTCAATGCCCTTTTGTCATTATACATGGAAGAAAAAGGAACAAAACTAATTGTTTCATTTCATTTTTAGTCAGTGTACTTTAATATATTTTCATGTTTTGAATTCCAATTTCTTTCAGTTCACTTTGTATCCAGTGTTGGAAAAGCCATATCTTGTATTTCTTAATATGCTTGAAGGATATAGGGAAATTACAGAATTTAACAGCTTTACTTCAAAAATCCACGCAAGAGCTGCAATGAGGATCGTAAGCTACATGATCATACTGGACATATTGTCTAAGAATTTAGAGAATTTACTTATATTAACATCTGGAATATAAAGTAGATAAAACCCATTAGAGAGTTTAAAATGTTCCATTCATCAGTAAATCCATTATACTATATAAAATCACATTGACCTCTTTCCAGTTAAGGCAATTAACAGAGGTTTAAGGAACCTCTGGTTTTTTCCAAGCCTTTTAATATTTAAATGAATTCTGGAATTGGAAAAGATTCAAGATTAAACTGTGCAATCAGGAATCTGAGTGAATCTCATACTGAAGTCAGTTACATCTATTAGATGCATAGAAAGACAGGGGAAAAAAAAAAAAAAAAAAAGAGGGTGGTTTTCTTTTTTCCCTGAAGCCCTTAACCACATACTTACTAAAGGAAGTTAGCTGAGTTGCCACTGATAGGAAGTGGCAGGTAGCAAGCAGGTGAGAACCTTGGACATCCACTGTATTTTATTCCCATCCTTTCTGAGTCCCCACAAGGATAAATTTTGTGTTTGCGATAACCTCAAAGCCTTGGTCTGGAGCAGATGCAGGCATGCAGTTGTTGTATCTGTTGTATATTGATTAGTATATGGTACCTGATTTTGGGTCAATGGTGGGTATTCATGCCAGCTTTGTGCCAGGTGGGAGAGAGGGTACACAGTACCTGCTCTGGCGTAAGACCTGTATACACAGTGCCAACACATCAAAAACGTTTGACCTGTTTGAACCAGGAAGATGTCCGTTTGCTACATGGCAATGGCCTTTTCGATCTGGAATTAAATGGCCAAAACCCAGTTTTATCATATCATCATACCACAGCCTGCACTTTGGCAGGCTTCAGCCTTGCCTTCACACCCTCAGGCAGGTAGCCGTGATGGGGAAGTCCTGTGGGCAAGAGCAGCTGACATCCCTGGAGATGGGGCTTACTGCCCCAGCCATGACAGCAGCCTAAGGCGGCATTAGTGAAGGCCATGAAGGACATGTAAATGAAAGTGCAGGATTAATGGGATACATTCCCCTGGGCAACAAGAGCAAGGTAAGCATTCTGTATGACTTTGCCACATGTGATCCCTGTGGTAGAAGGCCTTCTTCTTCTGCCTTTGAAATACTGTTCTCACTACCCCGATGCCTGGGCTCCAGAAGCCTTTGAACCTCAAACTACCGGAAGCCATAAAAATACTCTCAAGAAATTTCAGTGCAGCATCTGTTACTCTTTCCCCAGCACCTACTACTGGCTAGAGAGCAGATATCCATCTATAGAGAGTTTAGACTCACTCACTCCAGCTTTATCTGTGTTTTGCAGTCTTGCCTCAGCAGTTTGTTTCAGCAAAGCCAGTGGGTTCAGCCTGTCCTGGCTCTGGCTCTACAGAGTTCAGTCTTCCTCCTGCTGTGAGTACCTCTTTTTCAAAAAAAAAACAAAACAAAACATTAATTACAGATTTTTAGCTCAAAGTTATGACTCTTCTTAATGATTCCCAAATAACAGAATTGTGCGAGGCGATCTCTCTTTATTCCTTGGGAGATACTTTGTCTGTACATGTATTACAAATGGACTACAAGTTGCCCCATGCAAAACAGTTATTGTGCAGAATCTGCCCTTTTACTTGCATCTTTCTGGCATGTGGCTTTTTTCTCTATCATCACTTAAGTCACTCTGGCATTTATATTGGCATTTCCTGAGAGTATTGCTACTCAGAGAAGGCACCATCAGCAGAAGGTTAGCCATGGTCTGAGGACTTTGAGGGTGGGAAACTTCATTCAGACAGTGATCTCAAGGTAACAAAGGTTACAAAGGTAACTTGCTAAGTTTTTGGAATCTGTTTTGGTGACAGATCCTTCAACTTGTTCTTATGATTATATCCTTATGAAGCTACCACACACTTGTGAACGTTAGGAAATAATCCTGATTTCAGTGAGACAAAGGAGAAATATCAGTCAGTCAGAGCAGTTCACAGCAGGTCAACTGAACTCATAGACCCAGGCACCAAGGTGCAGAGCACATGAAGCCTTGGAAAGTCCATCATAAGAAGAGCTAGAGGTTTTGATGTGTTTGTGGCATTGCCTTTACTATGAGTCTTTGGTATGAAAGAGAACAGGTTTCTTTGATGTTACTGAAGCTGCACAGGCTGCATTGATGAAGAAATCTCAGTGATGGCTTCTGAGTCACCTATTCTTCACCTGGGTGCTGGGTCTCTTGCCCCAGGGGTGCTTCCCCTTATGTAGGGTGCCAGGGATTCAGAGACAGTTCCAGACTGAGTTGCTCAGTGTGTGAAGAAGTGAAGGCTGCCAGCTGCAGTAGGGCTTATTAAGTGTAGCTTATTAAGCAATACGATGAGCTTTTTTTCACTACAGAAGCTCTGGAAGAATCTTTGTCTACAGGGAGATCAACATCAAGCCAGTGGGACTGCAAATAAGCAAAGACAAAACCGTAGCACCAAGCCAGCCAGCACACAGTGTAGTATGCCTGGCAGAATGGTTACTGGTCTTTGAGAGGCAGCAGGGATCAGAAGCTGAGCTGTGAAGAGCAGTGGTGGCCTCATCATAAACATTTTCTAAAAAAATTTCTAAGGCATGTTTTTGTGTTTCACAAAGCAGCAAAGGTTTGTGAATTTAGATAAATTAAAAAGCTTACTGAAAGGGACACCTAATCAGTGATTTAATTAAGATGTTTTTCCAGAGGTCATTTACTGAATGTCAGTGCTATGTGTGACACTTATTTCTTCACAAATTGCCCATGGAGCAGTGAACCTTGGGGATGTTTTACAACACTGCTGCTGAGCAGGCACATCATGCACAGAGATATATCACAGCCCTTGGTGGTGAAGTCCATAGGATTTTTTTCTGGTGTCAAGTAATTTTTCATGCCAGCAGGACTGCAGTGTTTTATGGTTACCATTTCAACAGCTTAATATTTCTTCAAGCTTATCCCTGTTCCTAAGAAACACTACTAACAAATAAATGGATCATGGACAAGAACTCTGGGCAAGCAGTTAGTCAGGTCTTCAGGGCAAACTGCTTTGGGTCACCTCCTGGAGCAGCCAGGGCCAGCTGCTTCATTAGGATGAGGAGCCACAATCAAGCGGAGCAGTGTGCGCAGAGGAGTGGCCCCTTCCCCAAGTGCCCAGTCCCAACTGTCCATACACTAACCCTCAGCCTCTGCTGCCAAACCAAAGGGCCTGGCAAGTGCTGCGGCTTGTGTACTCTTCCACTTATGAAGAATACTTGCTTATAGCCTGAAGGTGTGACTATACCACAGTACATTGAGTGGTTCTTTATGATGGTTTGAGGTTTGCTACAACTATTGCTGTTTGTTGCCCAAAAATAATGACAGGAAAAGCAAAGAGCAGGTAGAATTCACTTCAAATGACAGTGGGACCTACACCCATCCACCAGAAAGCCATATAATATTAATCTGAATGTCTGATTTCCACAGAATCCTACTGTCACACAACAGGTTAACACCTCCAGTAACTGCGCCTGTAAAGAAAGCTGAGCCAAGCAGAACTGCCACCCATAATGCATGAACTGACTTCTGGATGAGGAAAAAAGATGCATAAAGGTGACAATAGTGGTCCCACCATAGCTTGGGAATGCCACGCACTAAAATCCAGCTGCACTTTCAGGCTGTATGGTTCCTGTGCTAGGCCGGGGTGGACAGCGTGGATAAGGTGTGCAGCGCTGACAGCAGTAGGGCCTCTCTACAGAGGTATAATCGTGCTTAGAGCAGGAACTAGGCACACCCGTGTGCAGTGGCACTTCATTGGCACAGAATCAGAGAATGTCTTAGTTTGGAAAAGACCTTTAAGATCATCGAATCTGTTTACCTAGCACTGCCAAGTTCACCACTAAACCCTGTCCTCAAGTGCTACATCTACGCATCTTTTAAAATACTTCCAGGGACGCTGACCTCACCGCTTCCCTGAGCAGCCTGTTCCAATGCCTGACCAGCCTTTCAGTGAAGCAATTTTTTCCTAATATGCAATCTCAACCTCTAATCAAAATCTAACCCTCCATACACTAAATCTTATTTTCTGGGCATGCTTTTGTATTTCCTTCTTCCTGGTGTGTATTAGTTCCTTTTAAAGAACAGAGGACCTGATCCACAGAGCTTCGGAAGAGCGAGGCCAGTGTTTCCTCTTTCCCGAGGGAGGAACATCAAATGCCACATCTCACACCGCCAAGAGGCGGCCGTCCCTCCCCAGGGACAAGCCAACAAGGAGTGGTGCTAAAATTAACGCTTTATTAACACCTGCCGCTTCCTGGTTTTAAGAAAAGCTTGGGAAATGGGGTGTTTAGGGTCTGAAGTTTGTTGATTGGGGTTTTTTGTTCGTTTGTTTAACTAGGAGCAACCGCCTCTCCGGCCCACGGCGAGACGCGGCAGCAGGAGGTTCCCCGCCCCGCGCCCCCCCGTTCCTGCCGCGGGGCCGCTGCCAGGAGCCGCCCCTCGCTGCCCGCGGCGCCGCCCTCCAGCCGCTCCCCCGGACCCCGTGACGGTGCCGTCCCGCCCCGGCAGGCGGTAGCGACGGAGAGCTTGGGGTCCGTTCGGCCGGAGGAGCCATGGGCTCGGTGGCGGAGCTGCTGCAGCCGCCACCGCCACCACCGCCGCCGCTCGGGGAATGCGAGCGTGAAGCGGGAGTGGCCGCCCGGTACCGGCGGCGCCCGGAGGAGCAGGTGGGTGTCAGCCGGCGAGGGGTCTGTGAGGGCGGCCCGTGGCTCGGGAGCTGCCCCGCCGTCGGGGCAGCAGAAAAACCCGTAAACGCCTTTTGATGCCGCTCCCGGGTAACGCTCCACTGCGGCGGGGCTTATGCAACCCAGCCGAGCCGCGTGGGGCTGCCCACGCGTGATGCTGGAGTGTCCCCCCAGTGGGGTGCCGTCTGACCCTCCTTTCCTCCGAGGCGCTTAGTCTCGTACATCTCTGGGAGCAGATGTACGAGGGTGGTCCCTGCACGTCATCCACGTGTATCTCACTGGAAATAACCGGGGTGCTCTTGCCACCCCCGGAATTACTCAGTAGTTCAGCTCTTGTGTTCGTTGAATTGAATATTTTAAGCTTCTAGTCTCTGTGTTACTTAGGAAATTTGATATATACAGTTGGAGAAAAACTCCAACTCTTTATTGTTTTGTGGTTATGTTTTGGGGGTTTTTGTCTGCTTTTTTCAGCATTTGTGTTTTTATGGCATGGAAGTGGGTTCGTTACTTAGAGAATGGAAGGACCCGTTTCCCTATTGTTAATTGTAAACTGGCTTTCCACGCACTCTTTGTTTTGCAGACAGCATCGTCCCGGTGTTTAGACAAAGGCGGTGCTCTTAATGCACCTTTGTTGATGTTTCATTTAAAGAAAAGAAGAGCACAACGTTTTTAATACACAATAGTAAAATGTAATGATCTGCTCTGAAATGCACTAGCACTGATGATTGAACAGGGGCAAACAGAGCTTCAGGAGTACATCCCAAAGTAATTTCCAGATGTTTTTGGGTTTAATAATTTTTGCTGAAAATTCTTGTAAGGTGCTCTGCATTTAACCATAAGCAAGCCCTTTTACAGTTAAAATAGCTTAATATTGGAAAGTGTCTGGCAGTACTTGCCAGACATTACATCTAAAAACGTGCCACTCTGAAACATGCTGGTACTCGCAAACTGTTTACGTAAGTCAGTGCATCTTCTTGTCCATTTCTCTAGATAAATGGTGCAGAGCAGGGCACATACCTGGGTGTAGTGTGAGGACAGATGCGCAAGAGAGGCTCAGTAGTTACCCTTTTGGTGTCCCTAAGCCCTTCTGAAGGATATCGCAAGAGAGTCAGGAATACTTGCTGGTTCTGGTTGCTGTCTTCCCTGGAAAGAGAGGCTAAAAAGTTGCATCATACCATCTCATCTGTTACTGCTCTCAAGCTCGCACTTGTAACTCCTGTAACTCCTGTAACTGTAACTCCTCACTAAGGAGGTTGCTCCCTGCAGGATACCACTGCTTCCTAGTGATGAGTATGCTGTGGTTTCTACGGGGTGGTGTATGCTGAAGAACTGCCTTCCAACATCACCTGAACACATTTTGAAATGAACTGGGTAAAGATACTGCTTGGGTGGCTGCAGGCACACTTGACTGAGAAACTCTCTTTCTGCTTTTCTCAAACACTAGTAGTGATCCTGGCCCTTTCTGACAAGTTGGGGCGTAACGATAGGTTAGCAAGGCAGAAGTTTTAAATAGGCCACAAGAAAGGAGAAAATCCTTTCTGTTTACTGGAAATGTTTCACTGTCATAGCATGGAATAGTTTTTCTGCGTACTGAGGTGCCAGCAGCTGGGCAAATAATAAACTAGATTTAGAAATACCAGTTGCCTTTATTTATTATACGTAGAAAATGTGAGTATTGTATAAAATAACAGTAAAAAATAATAATTTGAAAAATTGGCATATTTTATTGTTATGTGTTGGGTAGACAAAAGCTAGATGAAGAGTTGGTGGTACATACTGCATATACTGCAACGCTGCAGACTTTGACAGAAAATCACAGATTCTCTTGTTCAAGAGAAGAACAGATACATAGGTTGATTTGGAGGGGCTCCTGTGTCAGCAAGCCTAGTCAAGTGCTGTACTTTTTTTTGCTTTCATGAATGTGTCCATATTTCTCCCAAATAATCTATTCCCCCAGCCGTTTTTCCTCTTATGGAGGGGCTGTTACTTAACACTGCCGTTCCAGTCGGCAGGAATCCTGTTTCCAGGCTGGGTCCTTACTGGAGTCCCTTGTCAAGGCCCAACACTGTCGCTGTGTTTGCTGAGAGTGTTTGCACTGTTAACACAGACTCTGGTCCTGAACTTATGTTTTCCTGTTCCACGTTCACTCCTGAATAAAAAATGTGCGTACTGCCTTAGTGGTATGCACGGTGCAAAAGAAAGGAGTCAAAATCTGCTCTGATAATGGTGTAAATTCTTACTTCTCTCAGCTGATGTGAAGTAAAGCCTATGTGAGAGCAAATCCTTCATCCTTTTTGTAGAAGATTTTTTAGGTGAGGCTCTGGGGCTGCAAACCTGGGTATAATTTGTTTTTTTCCCATTTCCTTCAAAGTAAACTCAGTTTGTGTAAGATCATATCCTGTAACATAATGCTAAAAGAATACTTTCCAGACAAGCAGGACCTAAATAATGATGTATGCACCCTATATTTTTTAAGAGCGAGTAGTCTGTAGGAAATAGGTCTGTTTATTTAGTGCTAAACCCTCTTGCTTTAATTTTTTATTGAAACTTATTATTGTGTCAGAAAGGACATGCTTAATGAAATTACTGACAGGTACATTTTTTAAAAAATAGAAGGATATGTAACTAAATTTTATACATAGCCTTTGGAATCCATTATTGCAATAGACTAGAATTACTTCAGAGACTAGATTTGAAAGCTGAACTGGATAATAATTTGATTAATATTCTTTGTATGTTTGCCTGTAAAGATGAAAATACACTTACTTTAGCCTTCAAAGCACTGCAGAACCTGAGTAGTTTCTCCCACCTCTCCTTTATTGCGCGGCTGGAGTTCACAAATGGTACATGAAGGCACAAAAAGATGTAGCTGTTCCTGAGGCCATGGAGTAGGTTACTGCTTTGTCCAGCAATTTCACCTTTTTTTCTAACTGTTGGTAGTTATTAGTAGACACACAAGTTGTCCTGTATTTTCAACGTCACTACAGATAAAGATCGAGTCTCCTTCCCTAACCCACTTTCTAAAATAGGTTAGCCACTGTTGCATTACTGCACTTTAAATCTCATCAACACCTATAAATTAAACCATAAAAAAAATAGAAAAGTGTGAGTGTGTAATAATAAAAGGCGATGCAAAACTCTTGCATTTATGTCACCCGTGTCTCGCACGTGCCATACAGCAGGGCATGTGGGGGACACAACACTTGCTCTGTCCATAGGGAATTTGAATCCAAAGTCTGTGTCACAGCAGAGTTCCTGAAAGCTGTGGCTTCCTTCTGTACTGAGAACTGTCTATCTGGGCAGTAATGGGGTTTAATCTGTCGTAATCCAAGTTGAAGGCAATGGCAAAATTCCCAGTTCAGTGAGACCAGGATCTCCACCTCACGCTGGTTTTGGATGCGTAGAATCCAAAGTGCTGTTAAAGTGTAAAACCAACGCTTCTGGAAAATCTCTAATTGCAGAGTTAATATGCAATACATGTATTTGCAATAAGATTAAATTAGCTTAGACAATCACCTTGTCATTAACCTGAGGTTGTAGTCCTTTGGGATGTCTTATTGGGTTTTTTTTTAACAGTGTGCAATGAACAGTTATCTCTTTAAGTGGAGTTTTGTTGGTTTTTTTTCTTCTAATAGATGGCTTCAGATTTAGAGGTGCTACAAAAGGACTTTGGTGTTTTCCATTTGAGAATTCTGTTGAGAAGGTTTGGGTGTCTTAACTAAGTTCAAGTCCAGAACTTTTCATATAAGTTTCCAGTATCACTAGTGTTTCTCCAGCATGGGAAGGATGAGCAGAAACAGAACTAGAGGGTAATATCAACACACTTGTGGTATCCCTTGCGTGAATGCTTTGTTGTTCATCAGACTGTAGGATGGATGTGTGCTGTGTTGCCTGGAATGATATCACTTCAGTTGTAAGTCAGAGGCCAAGTAAGTCATCAGGCCAAGAATGTTTTAAGGTGCACTTGTATATGTAGAAACTGTGGTGCCTAAGGCTAGAAATCTATTTCTAATTTATTCCATACTGAGGTAATCTGAAAATTGAAGGTTTATCCTGCTTGCCATCATTGGGATGTGTTTCCAAAAACAGTCATACCTGACAGGGAAGGCTTAATCCCAAATTTGTTCTGGCTCTACAAATAATTTAATTCTGCTGCAGAGGTTTGTAGCTACAAAATAATAGGTATAATAATAGGGATAATAACTTTCTAAAAAGCATTAGAGGGTTTTCTGAGGCTTGAGAGCATTTAAAGAAAAAAAAAACAACCCTTAAAAAAATAACTGTAGCACCTACAGTAGATTGGATAACATGCTGTGCTTGAATGATGCTAAGATTTCATTTTCTTAAAGAAAAAAGTATTCTGGAGATAGAAGCAAATAGAAATATCTTCTTTTAAAAGATAAAATTAACAATTTTCAGTAAGCCGCGGTGCATGTACACTGAACGTACAGAGATTGCAAGCTTGTTGCTGGGTCAAGGTGACCAGCTGTAGTGGGGGAACCCTGATAAATATAATCCTATGGAAATTACGTCTTGCAGTGTAAGGAAAAAATGGATTAGATATTGCATTTAATCTAGTCTCTCTGTAAAATTGTAGTATGGATGAGATCTTTACAGGGAGAGTAGCAGGAGCATAAGGAATTGTGTGAACAGCATCCTAAAATGGGAAAGAGAGGCCATAGTTCTTAACATGTGTGCAGGCAGGTTTCCTCTCCCACAGACCCTCCTGTTCTGGGTTCCTGTCTTTTACACTTTCTCATCTGATGCTGTATTAGTGGGAGAGTAATGTAATTACTCTCAAAATTATGGGACTCGAACACTTGCTTTTCTGTTTATCAAGGGAAGCCTCTCTTCCTCTTGAAGCCATCGCTACTCCTCCCATGCGCAAGTTAAGTATCTGGAAAAGCCTTTCCGTCTCCTGAACACAAACCCTTTCCTGGTAATTTGAAGTTTTTTCTAAACTCAAGTTGCTGTAAAAGTTGACTAAGGGGAATGTGGTGCTGTTGCTTTTCTTATCTTATTGCTTGTTTCTATAGAAACATCTTGTCTCAATTTTATAAATGGTGTCTAGATTCTTGCTGTAAAATGAATGTTAACCCAATCTTTGGTTTGGAATCTTTTATTTAGACTTGTAAATACATCACTTTTATTGGTAGCTGTTGTAAAGTACTTCTGGCACGAAGATTTTTTCCCTAGTTTTCTTGCATTTGCTTCTTTTTCCCAGAGGGAAAAAAACTTTAAAAACTAAACTTTGTTGTTTTCTATCTTGTTTTTCATCTGGAAGTGATGTATGATTTTTTTTCTCATTTCCTAACCTATTAATCTTTTCATACTGGAATATCAGATTAAAATTAGCCTAGAGAAATGAATCTCATTTTTTGGTTCTTTTCCTCCAGACAGTTGAAATTAATTTTGTTGTCTTAATAGTCTGTTGGCTGAATATCAAGATCTTTTTACTGCTTACATTCACAAGGTATTAAATACTAATTGTTAATTTTATGCTAGCAAAGGATGCAAAGGGATGCCATTCTCTTCCTGCTGCAGTAGAAGAGGAAGAAAATTAGAATCATTTTCAATAAAATTATTTGCCCTTCTTGAGCAAATTTCACTTCTTGTAATTAAACATAAGATACCTTTAAAGGATAGGAAAGCAGGGTGAAATCCTGATCACATGCCAGGTGTTACTAGTAACGAAACTGTCTCTTTTGCATATGTGGAGGAGTAGAAGGTAGAAAGCCTGCCCCCGCCCAGCCCGAGTGTGGGCTGGGTTCTGTGCTGGTGCCCTGCGATGGGGTGAGGCTGTGGTTTGGAGAAAGAGGAAGCCACCTGAGAACTCGCTGATTGCTGCAAATCTCCAAAGCCTGGCTGTGGCAATACACTGGGCAGTCAGACGGCTGAGTACCTGCAAGACTGGGTGATTCGTTCCTCTGGGACTTACATTGCTGGCTACCCAACTATGGAATATTTGTAGCAGTGTGTTGGCTGATGTATGTCCCCATCTGCACTCAGGAGAACTTAGTCTCTCATTTTGGAGGGGAGGCAACTTCTGTTTTTTTCCGTCCTGGTCTCTGTCATCTCCTCACTTTCTTCTTGTATTTTTCTTAAGATTAGTCCCAAAGTATTTTCAGTTTCAGTTTGCATCCTCTAAAAACAGACGACTCCGTGAGGCACTGTTTTCTGAACATTAATGTCCTGGCTTTCAAAAATATAGGAGTATTTTTCAGTAAGTAAAAGTGTTCTTTAAGTCATATCTCACTGGCTTTTTTAACATTTACGTGTCTGTGGGCTTCAACTAGCAGACACACCACCTGCTCCCTGGAGTAAAAATAACCACAACTGGAGTAAAGTAGATAATGAGCAGTTAAATGCTGCAGAGAAAACTTCTTACTTGGTAAAAAAAAGTGAGATGTGCATGTGGGTATGTAAATGTGATATCCCTGCATTTTCTTTATTACAGTTTTTTTTAACATCTCAGTTGTTGTTAAATATGTGCTTGCTACAAAACTCAAAATAGAGTCCTTTTCTATCTAATGTGGGAATAATTCTCTTAAATATGCCATTCTTTCTTTTATAACTGTACATGTGACAAATTGTGATCTGAGTCATGTCAAACAATTTGGAGACGCTGTTGCTTTCGATGTTGGAGATGGGCATTGTGTATAACTTTGTGTCCTCGTTCTTGACCTTCTTTGCCCAGCAGCACTTTTTTGACTGTAAAATAACAAGCTTTTACATGGAGAGTAGTTATTTTCCCAATCCATTGGACTTTTCTACTCCATTGTTGAAATTCACGTTTGTCTAATGCCCTTTCAGGCAGCTGACCAAGAAAAGAGAAAATTGTACTTAGCCTGGTGCTATTGTTGAGTCTGGGGTGAGAATTTTTCAAGTTATCTGAGCAAGAGAAGACTGTTGAGGTTTCTTCAATTCATTAGTCATGACAAATAGAAGAATGCTATTTGATATGGTTTGATGATCTCATACCTTCAGAATAGTTGAATGGATTTTTATTTTCTTTTTCTAACAACATATCTTGAATCTTCAAGTGGAGCAGGTTCCTTATGTTCATCTACTCCCTCCTCCCACAGAACAAAGGCTGTTGAACTTTACCCAATTACTTCACTTGAGTCAGTGACTTGGGATTTTTTTCCACGCAACGAAAAAAATCCCAAAGTAAACGTGTCATCACAAGATCCTTTGGCTAAGTGTGGAAAACTGTGGACCATCCACTGCTTGAGGAGATGAAATGCCTAAAAGACTGGACTATACCTGTTCTCCCCACAGCTAGGGCAGTGGTGAAGTTACGGGACTGAGACTCATTACTTTACAGCTGTTCAGTCCTGCCAGCAGAAAAAAATAAATGTGACATCTGTTCTCCCATGCTCTTTTTGATTAGCCACAGGAAAATAACTCCCCAGGTGACTGGGTTCTTGTCCCCTTCAGATGCATTTGTGTTCTTAATCCTCCAAGGGCTCAGCGACTTGTCTTGGTGTGATCTGCAGGTGGTCTGGGGCAGGAACTGTGTGCTTGCAGCAATTTGAGAGGAAAAGACCTTACGCTGGCTACATTACACTTAGGAGATGCAGACAGGGATCAATCTTAAGCCATTGTGAAAAGTTCGGTGCTAACTTTATTCTTCTTTCCTGCTGAGTAGCATGTGACTCATTGCAGAGATGGCTTCTTTCTGGAGGGAGAGTGTTCTGATGGGTTCCCATGTTTCTCTGCATGGTCAAAACCCCCTTTGATATAGGAAGGGGGTAAGCAAGAAAAAGATCCTCCATGAGACTATGTGGAGTGACCTCTACTCGTAACTTACCATATGTTTTCCTGAATTTAGGAGGCAGTGAGTTTGAGTGAATGTGGTGGAAGTTTGCCATAAGCAAGGGTAGTTAGTGGTCAGAACACAGGGAGTTTTGTGTGTTGTGTTGATGACAAACATAAGTGGTGAAGCCACAAGTGGATGTTAGTTGGGTTCAGTAGGATGAGTTGACTTTACCTTCTCTGTTGTTTTAAAGCAAGTTGAGGAAAACATTCAATTTTATGGGGGATTTTTTTCAGAAGCATTTCAGGGATGTAGGAGCATCAGCTGTGCTGGAAGCAGACAGAACTTGGGCTTAGTATCTCTTCGTAGAGCTTCCTTCTGGCAAAAGGTGATTCTACAGCATCCTATATCACACCTGAGAGGGCAAGTCATGATTCTTCTTAAAGCATCAAAGCCCTTAAGCCATTTGGCCATAACAGCTGGGAAAATTTAGTTAAAATGTTCCTGTATAAAAGTTCTTCGGAGTTTGGACCTTCGAAGTTCTGACTTTCTGCTGGTAACAGTAGGAGATAGCAGACAATGGCTTTGCTGATGCAAATGTGCCATTTGAATGGAGAGGGAAATTTTATAATACCAAATGTATGAAAAGACAGGAGGAAATGGGGTGCTTGATGGGAATCTTTCGGTACCAGTGGGCTTGTGAAGGACACTGTTTGTGTATGCTGAGCAGTGGCACAGATCAGATGCTTCTTCTTCTGTTCCATGTGATAACTCTGTTTTAACTTTACTTAAAGTAGAAAAATAGAAACCTAATATGAAATCAAGTATGGAGCACTGGCTCTGGAGCCCCCAGCACAGGAGAGACATGGACCTGCTGGTGAGAGTCAAGAGCAGGACCATGAAGATGCTCAGAGAGCTGAAGCACCTCTCCTATGAAGACAGGCTGAGAGAGCTGGGGCTGTTCAGCCTGCAGAAGAAAAGGTTCCAGGGAGACCTTACAGCACTTTCCAGTACCTAAAGGAGCCTACAAAATATTTGGAGAGGGACTTTTTACAAGGGTATGTAGTGACAGGACAAGGGGGAATGACTTCAAATTAGCAGAGGGTAGATTTAGACCAGGTGATCCCAGTAAGTCTAAAATAAAATCACTTTGATGTAAAATTAATTTAAATTACAGTCAGAAGTAATTCATTACAGTAATTCGATAAGAAAGGTAAGGTTAGGAAACAAATGCAATCATCATTTCTAATACATTTTGGTTTAGATTTATTCTCTCAGGAAAATCCCATTTTCCTTTATCCTTCAGGAATAATACTGTATGTGTGTATTTGCTGTCTTTCAGCCAGTAGGAGGAAGGAGGAAAGACAAGCTGGGGAGTGCTATGCCTCTTTTTCAGGGGATCTTTCAGCATTAGTCTATATCCATCTAGATCTCTGGCTGCATTTCTCTTCCTCAGTCCCTTTGAATTTCTTTATTGCTCCTGTGTTTCAAAGAGTGAGGAAAGGCAAACAAATTAGTGCACATGAAATGTCTCTCTCTGACACTTCCTCCTACATTGTGGCAGATGAAGTCTAGGGATGTCGCTAGCAAAGGACATGTTAGCTATGAGGAGAAGAGCTGCTGGGAAGGCCTGGAAAGCATGCTTTCTCTGGGGCCAGTTGCAGGAAAAAAAAATTCACTCATACAAATGATTCTTAAAAGTTATGAAGCCAAGACTGGGTTGTTGATTTTTTAAAACTAGCAACTTTGAAACAGAAACTTCTTTTGCTTCTAAATGTGGAAACTCCGTTTTGTAGGGGCAGGGGTGTGCAGGTGCTCAGAATGGGTACATTTCTCTCTCCACATTTTTTCTGCTATGGTAGTGTCTAGTGTCGGGCTGATTCAGCAAGATTTAGTATGAAAATAGCCCTATGAAAATAGTTCCGTAAAAATTAAGAGTCAGCTGGGAACAGCATGTTTGCTCGAGACAGCCAATTTCTAAAAATGTTTAGAAAAGTAGTTTTGGGGAAAAATAGAGTATTTGATTCTGAGGGTTTGAAAGCTACTGGCACATATATGTGATTGCATGCCGTTTCACTGTCACCCTGAAAATTAGTGAGAGAAATTTTAGCTGCAGTGTCAAAGCTTATTTAATATTCTTTAGCAGTTGGTGTATCGTAATGTTACTGGCATTTGCCCTAATGGCTCAATTTTAGCTACACCTCAGAAGAAACATATTTGTTCAGCATACTATTATGCAATAGTAAAGAAAAATATGCCATTAATGTTTCACGGCTGATCATCTGTTTTCAGCTTGACTTGCTTTTTGCTCAGTTGCCTGAAGCAAGATGTACTCAGCCTGAATTAACCAAAGCAGACTTTGAAGTCTTGAGAATTTCTATGATCGTTTTGAAAGGGTTTTTAGGATATTAAAAATATTTGAAAAATTTGACACTTGTTCTGTAATTAAAAACACACTTGTCAGTCTCTGTGCCGGGGAGCTCCCTTTTCATAATCGCTTTAGGAATTCATGAATTTACCCTTGTTTGAGATGGTGAGGTACATAAAAAAATCAAAAAGACCTGGACTGCCTAGGTGTGAGGTGGAATTTACTCTGTAGCCTGTGAGAGAGACTGTGTGGAACTCCTTGCTGTTAGCTTATCAAAGCAGAATAGGGCTGCAAGCGAAATCCCGTGTCCTAGTTGCCTCATACCAAGAGAGATGTTGTTAGTGTGGTCATGTATAGTTAATCATGCTTATCCTGGTGATTTGGATCTTGCAGAGAAACTTGCAGGAATGTTCCTGCTGGCGGCCTCCTGCCCAGCACTGCACTGCTCCTTGTGAAGCCTTCCAGGACATTGCTGAGTACCACAAATGATCCAGGGGCAAAAGTGGTGCATTTGTTTTCCCTCTCCTGGTCCTGGTCACACTGGCCACTGGCTACTTTCCTAGAAAATGTAGTGATTTTTTCGTGCAGACTGTTTCTCCCAGAAGTGATCTTTGCACCACTTGACATGAGCTGTGCTCTGATCCCCTCTGCTGTTATCCCATAGGCATATGCTCCCTCTGCATGCAGGAAGCAAATAAATATATTTTCTCTTTCCAGCACATCCTTTCTCTTTTCCCTAGTTGTTGTGATCAATATACCACTTAGGCTAAGAGTCTGTTTGTCTCCTAGTGCTCTTTGGGAGTAGAGAGATGAGAGTTCCTGTATTAACATTGTGTTCCCAGCCCTGCCAAATCTGCAGGGCCTCACAAGAGGCTCTGCCTTTCTGGAAGAGTCTTGAAGACTCTTGAAGAATCTTGAAACACTGGAATTAACGATGAGTCAATATTTATTTGAATTAAATAAAGTTAAAGCCAAAATGCTGAGCACTGGGGTTTCCACATCCAGTAAGAAGAAAATGATCTGGGCCTGCAAAGCAGGCTGAAAAGAGGCAAAGGGATGGCTGTCTATATGCAACCCCCAGTACTGCAGTTCTCTACACTCAGGCTCTTCCGTAGAACCTCAGAAAGAGTGAGCACAAAATTAGTTATGAATTTGTAATGAACACATTACTATTTAGGCTTCCTGCACCCCTCCCTTTCTGGGATTCTGTAGTGAAGCTTAAACCAGATTCTTTTATGGATAAGCAAATAAAAAATATCCAAGCACTCTTAGCTGAGAGACTGTTGGGGTTTCATTGGGGTTTTTTTTCAGTAGCAGCTGTGGAACTTTACCCAACCTTTACTCACCCAGCAGGTTCTGCTTCCTGGCCTAAAGTCTGGCCTAGACTTTAGCCAGTATTTTCTTCCTTTGGTCTTTGCTAGATGTTCTTCTGTGGGAATGGGAATTCGTTTTATTATTTGCTCTCTAATGGAGAACCTGGCACTGCTGTGGGAAAGAATTTCTGTTTCTATGCCAAGACCGTGCCATGTTACAAGGCATGCAGAATAGCTTTCATCCTTGGAGACAGAACACGTTTGCTTTGAATGTGGGAGTAGGCTAATTGCACATAGAATTTGCAGGCAGTTTGTAGGACCCGTTGATCAGTTGACTGAAATATTGATGAGTACCTGCTGCGTATGTTTTCATTGCTGACTAATGGAAGCATTAGGAGACTTGTGTTTGTTGTCTTTAAAGTGTGTTTGCCCTGTCATATCCCAACACAAAGCAATAAGGTTTGGTGAAAAGGATCTCTGGACACTGTGAAAGGAGAGATCTTAAGCTCTAGTCTAGTTGCAGTTTACATGTTGAGACATTCACACTTACTGAAGCGGTATTGAACTGTGACATCTTCATCTAAAGATGGGCATCTGCCTTCCTTTGCATTTACTCCACCATTTTTCATTTTGCAAAAAGTCTAGAATTGTTTCCCCTCCCTTTTGCTTTTTTGTACCACCACTTTGCGTCTGTGTAGTCCTTGGGTCTGTCTTCCTTTGCCTGACTTGCATGGCTTCCTCTGGCAACATCAGGATAGATGTTTGTCACCTTGCTGGCTGAGTCCTGTGCCCTTCTTTCATTAGCAGTAGTAGCCCTTCAGTTCACTGTGCTTCAATGTGAAATACTTCATAGTTCATGTTTAATAGTTTTGTATTGTTCTTGTGGTTCTGAACCTATTCTGGAAATAATTTACAACAGATTTAGTCCAACCAAATCCCCTCCCTGGAATTGCAGACATCTTATACCATTTTGGTTGTCTTGATAACCACAGACAGCTTGCGCAGACAGGTAAGATTTATGACCTGCAGGAGAGCTTTACCCCTCTAAAGTGGCATCTGAAGGGGAGACAGGCTCTTATAAGTTTGTAGCACTACTTCGGTGTCCCAAGTTTGGACAAGTGACATCTTTAACATTGTGCCGAAGTCATAAGCTTTGTAGCGTTTTCAATATCTTGATTTAAGGAGTAGATTTATTGCATGTGTATCTGAGTTTTATGCATTCAAATAGAAACAGATGAGACTTGCTAAGAATCATGGTAATAAGATTGTAAAACATATTTCCTCATTTTGTCTTCTGTTCCACAGGTCCAGCAAGAACAAAGGAACCACACTGCAGAACCTGTAATAGATGACTATAAAAAGATGGGGACTCTCTTTGGTGAACTAAACAAAAGCCTTATCAGAATAGG